>MBAC02003861.1:0-15600 GCA_001712635.2 Nothophytophthora sp. Chile5 | reverse complement strand
ACGCCTTCCAGAGTCTCCTGCGCAGCTCCCCGCTGTCTACGGCGTCCACCGCCAGCACCGACAGCGACGGGAGCGGCGTGGGCGGATTCTCGCTCAAGAAGGTGTGGGACTCGGCGCGCGATCTCACCAAGAATGCCACGGCGTCGGCGAATGGCAGCACCGCGGCGACGGCGAAGGACGAGGCAGATGCGATGGAGAGCGGACAGGCAGATGAGTTCGTGGACGAGGGCGTCGCGGTCCGATGGCCGCTGTGGAGGAAGAACTCCAGCGGCAGCCAAGCTTCGCTCCTCCCGGCCATGAGCTGGTACGTTGTGTGTTGAAAGCAGGATGGTGGGGCTAACCATGGCTCGTATTGGGAGTGCAGGCTTTGGAATGAGCTGTTGATGACTGATGGAAATGGTTTTGATGTGTGTATGCCGTTGGATTCGCTCCAGGAACACGAGATTTAAATACTTTGTCGGGATGGCGCTCATGGGCCTGCTCTTCTTCGGCATGGCGTCGCTCTTCCTGCCTCTGGTGCGTCTGTCTACTGTGCTGAATGTAGCTATTCAAGCACTGGCTTGCTGTCTGACATGCTTGTCTTATCTTATGCGCTTCTATCCTTACTCGTTCTTAGATCATGATTCGTCCGTCCAAGTTCGCGCTAAGCTTCACGCTCGGCAGCATGTGCTGCATGGGCGCGTTCGCCATGCTCAAGGGCCCAGCGGCGTACATGGCGGGGTTGCTGCAGCCAAACCGCCTGTTGCTCACCAGCGCGTACTTCCTGACACTCGGTGAGGCTTCAGGTCGCCAGTTGCATGTATAGGCGTAAAGGCTCCCGTGCTGACCGAATCTGAATGTGTCTGGATGTGTGCAGGCTCCACGCTGTATAGCTGTCTGATCCTGGGGAATTACGTGTTCGTGGTGCTGAGCTCCGTGCTGCAGCTGATGACGCTGGGCTCGTTCGCTCTCTCTGCGTTCCCCGGCGGCAATGCGAGCTTGAAAGGTAGGCCTGGCTGTATCTCCTTTCCCGATCTTACGCCATGAAAGGAAACAGAAGCTAAGACTCGTCTTCTGATGCGGTGATTGATGCAGCCTTTGGCACGCTGTTCTGGAAATCGGCTCGCAGTATGATTCAAGCGTTCGCGCGTCTGTTCCGGTAAATTGGACTGGGATACTGACCACCTTGGCCAGACGCGGGTGTAGCTCGATGGGTTGCTCGGAGTTGAGATCTTGTCAGCGCCGGGCGTCTGCTAGAGCACAACAGCTTGATGAGCCGTGCGTCTTCATTAGATATCCGGAAGCACGACAGATAGTGCGCCGTCAAGCATCCATTGCCGCACAGACGACCAGATAATAGCAGGCTCGATCCGCATGTTGTTTATTATTAGACTTGCTGCTTCTTCTTGTCTCGAGCGGCTGCTTGCTTGTCCATGTCGCTCCAGGCCTGGGGTGACAACACGTCAGTCACAAGCGCCGCATCTTCGTGAGCTCCAATACTCCAGCCATCGAACGGGCGCATTTGATTCTAGAAAGAGGGGAATGGAACGCACCAGCCCGTCGTTCGTGGCGTTGAGCGAGTCCTTCTCGGGCATGTGGGCGTCCATGTACTTGATGCCGCCCGCCAGCACGAGGCAGAGGACGGCGTACCCCGCACTAATGAAAGCAATCACAGCAAGCAGTACAGCAGACGCACACACATCGAGCGAGTAGGGAGTGAGCTCTTGCCCAGAGGAGCAGGTCGCTGGCTACACAGCGCGGCCGGGAATGATCACAGTGACGCGACGCACCTCTGCCGAGTTGAGATGTTCTTGAACGGCAAGAACATTTTTCGGATCTGCCCAGCAGAGTGAGATGCCCTAAAACTAAAACTGGCGGATTCACTATTTGCTCCCTCAAAGTTAGTGATCTGGCAAGGTTTTAGTGAAGCAACATTGCTCTTTCTGCAGCCAGGCGATATCCTCGTACTCTTGGCGCCGCCAAGTCGAGCCGGGTAGAATGATTAGGTGATTCTGAGCGAGGTTGAACTTTGAACTATGTTCATAATCTATGCACTCACATGGCGCCGTGATATGGACACGGCGATGGCGCTGCCCAAAGATGCCGGGCATGCATCGCCCTGGCGCCATTGCACCCCCACATCTGGCATCTGGGCCTTCTCTCCAGACTGACTCTCCATACAAATGCTTCCACAAAGACCCATTCTACCCAAACAGGGTATCTCAATCCTGGCCTTCTTTTTTCGCCCTTCACTGGAACTATTTACAAATGTGCTCAGCTTGCACTTCTCGAGCTCTCCGTCCGCCTGACTGCTCCCCCCCCCCCCCTCCCCACATCCACGACATGGTTCCAAGCGCCCAAGGGCCAACACGTCGCGTCACGCAAAGCGAAAGTTGCCATGTGGATGTATCGTGGCGATGGGGGTTTGACCCAAGCGGACCAAGACGAAAATGGAGGAGTTTCCGGCCTCCCCGAGTTTGCCGCGGCCGCCTCGCCGCTCCAGGGCGACCCCATGGCCGACGGAGACAGCTGGCCGTTCCCCGCCTCCGCGGTCGACGTGGCCACGCCGCTTTCGACGCCATGCGACAAGAACCCGCCCTTCCAGGGCGCTCCCAACACAACGTCCATGGCTGTGAACACGCCGCCGCCATACGCAGATCTGTATGCGAGCAGCACGAGTCCCAGCAGCGGCGAGGACCAACCGCCCGAGCCAACCGGACTCGCGATGCCCAGGGGAACAGCTACGACGACGCCGGAGGTGGGGAGAGCCACCACGACTCCGTCCGGAATCAACTCCATGTGGCTCAACTGGGAGAACCCGCGTGCGGTGATGGAGCTGTGCGCCGACTCGGAGAGCGGCTCGGCTCTGGAGATGCGGCGCCAGAAGAACCGCGACTCGATGAGACGTTCGCGCCAGCGCCAGCGCGACCAGCTCCAGCTACTGCGTGACGCTGTGGCCGAGCTGGAGCAGCAATACACGGAGCTTTGCCTTCGTTCGGAGCCCATGGCCGCTAACAGCAGAAGCGGTGCTGGCGCGAAACAGACTGAGAATGAACGCAACAGCAAGTACACGGATGCCGTCGAGCTTGCGAAGCAGCTAGGCGCAGAGAACCTGTACCTGAAGGCGTCGATCCAGTACCAGGCGTCCTGGAAACTGGAACTGCGCCGCGTGATGGAGACGACAGTGGTGCTGGACGAGTTCACGGCCTCTGCGTCGTCCCCGCCGTCGCCCTTCCCGTTCAAATTGGAGATTCTGAACGCGCAGGAAGCCGCGTCCGTGTACGGCTTCCACGAGCTGAGTGAAAGAGACGTGAAGGACCTGATTTTAGACAACACGCGCTCTGTTAAACGCATACAGAATATGTTGCTGGGGGCTCTTAGTCGAGGCGGCAGTGGCAACAACAGCGACAGCGACGAAGTCGACGAAGACATGAGCGAGGAGGTGCTGGGTCCGGTGACCCGCTCCGAGCTCTTCGGCTGGGATCTTCGTCGCCGCGTGCGCGGGAACGAGATGGAGTTTGTGTTCACGAAGCGGTTCGAGAAGCTGTCGGTCTCGGAGCTCATGCACAAGGCCTGGGTGAACGAGATGCGCTTGGACGGCGCGAAGATGGTCAAGTACGACGTGCAGCGCCTCGAGATCTTGCAGGAGGCGAACTCCAACGCCTATGTTCTCGGTCGCGACGTGCGATCGCCTGACGAAGACCCGGTGTTCCGCACGACCTTGCTGCGCTATCGTATGGAAACGACTGGCGAGATGCCGGCGAACGGCTCGTCCCTGCTGTCGGCTGGAGAACTGGACGATGGCGAGCCAATGCTGGACTCGACGCTGTCTGCGAGCGGCTTCGTGATCGGCACGCAGAGTTTGAACCCGAGCAACAACTCGGGCGCGAAGCTGCTCCCTGAACGCAACGGCTTCAAACCCTCCGCCCGACTCGTGTGGGCCGATCTGTCGCATGCCATCGAGATGCTGCAAGTCGTGGACCGCGTCACTGGCGAGGAGCAGTATGTGCAGGTGCGGTGGGCCGGCAAGACCAACTACGGGACGCCCTTCGACGCGCATCGCAACGCCGCGGATATGGTGACCACGCTAATGCGCTGGGAGTCTGGGACTATTGCGCCGGCGCTGCAGCTGGTCCCCAATTCCGAAGACGACGATTGCCACTCCCGCCATGAGGAAGCGGACGTCACGACGCCATCGGATTCGGCGGCATAATTTAACCAGCGAGGGGGTAGGACGAGGACGCCAAGCCTGTGAATAACCATTCCTATGTACGTAGCCACCGATCTCTTTCGTTTGTGAGCGTGTTGAGTGGGCGGGTGTGCGTGTTGGCTGGAGGAGCTGCGGCGGACGCAACGTGAGCTTCAACCACGAACTTTTGGATGCCAAGACTTTTCGGTGGGGAACGTGGAGGGGCGACGTGCTACTGTTGCCCTCGGTTCAGTGCATGAGGAGGGAGAACCCGTCGGATCACGAGGCCTCGGCGCTTGATGAACGGCTAAATCCCCTGGTATGCAGCATAACCTCATATGCCAGGATTGGAGTTCGTGGCCACACGTTGGTATGCTCCACACATTAATACCTATCAAACAGCATAAATCGGCGAAGTAGAGTATTGTTTGGACGGTCGAATCGTCTTCAGCGCTCATCAATTGAAGTTGGAAGGGAAAAAGCAGCGAATGGGCACGCCCGGAACACACCAAGCAGCACATCGACACACCAAGCACACGAAGGGAAGAGCAGGCCTGAATTAGATGCGTGGCCAACTGCAGCTCGTGCTCTCGACGAGATATTGCTGCACGACTAGCTACCTGTCCTCGGGCAAACAAGTAGAAATGCTTCAGCGAATGGCGCAGACAGCTCGGCCAAGAAGAAGGCTGCCGCTGGGTAAGGAATGGCACCTGTATTACTGCATGCATGCTCCGATGCAGCCGTCGACGTACCCTGGGTTCGCTCCGTACCACGACCATGTCGAATCGACAGCAACCGGCGGGTGCCAATCACAATGGCCGAGGAGCATCGAGGCGAAACGAGGGATGCACTGGGGGAACCAAAGATTCACTTCGCCAGTACTGGAGCACTTCGAAGAAGCTGCTACCGTGGCAGCCACGAGGCCACAGACCTCTCTGGACAGCTCCTCGACCGACTGTCGACTCGACAGCAGCTTCAGAAATAAAGAACAGCGCGAGGGAAGCAAAGAAGTGGACCTGTCGAAACGCTGTCGGGTGACGGTGGCTTGTCGAAGGCCAGCAGCTCGGGTGGTGTCGGGTGTTGTGATTCGGCAAGACCAACGACCGGATTCGGCAAGGGACCAGCCACCTGCTCCTTCTTTACGTTATTTACCATTATGGCATTGCTGCAATTGTGTAATTATTTATGGCGCTCATGCGACATACAAGTTTGGTAGTGAGCGACCTGATCACTATGCCATTTAGTGTTGCGACCCCTAAAGTTGAATAGTGATGTTTAACGCTTATGGATGGCCATAAAATAATACCAGTACCGCTTTGACCACCTTGCCCCTTCGCGTCGCACCCAGAGTAAATGGGGTTGCATCCTGCTTGCATGCTCCCCTTCCCGCACACAGATGCACTCCACTTTCTCCAGCCAGCCGAGCCAGACCCCAACTTCGCTCCAGCGTTGCGCAACGCTGGGTCAAGCGGACGATGACCTGCGTGCACTACCGGTGCAGGTAGTATTAAAAGGAGCCGTTTTCTGCACTATTTCGCCCCATACTTCAACCCAGCTGGCGTGTCCCTATTCTGTGTTATCCTGTGTGGTGCGCCTCTTCGTGGGTGCAATTAACGGTCCGCTTCGAATGACAAGCTGCAGTTGGATGGGCTGTCCTTGTGATCAGGGGAGAGGTGGGGCGACAGGGACGGAGGGAGAGCGAGCGACTGCGCGGAATAACGGTCTGGTACGCAATCGATTTTCGACCGATTTGGTTAAAAAAGCGAAAAAAGGAGTGAGCAGCGAGCAGTTCGTTCCCCGAGCTCAGAACTGAACAGGTCGACTGGAGTTGCAAGCGCAAAGGAGAAGCGGCGCCATTTGCAAAGGGAAAGCGCCAAACGCAGGCAACTCCGTCATCATGATCCACGAGCCCATGGCTCCGACCACAGCTGCCGCCACACCCCTCAGCGAGTGGTGTTCGGGTGCAGCAGACATGCAGGACGTCGACGACACCATGTGGGACGACTTCCTCAACCTCGCGCCACAACAGGTACCCGAACAGGCACAACACGACTCACCCCCGATGGAGTTAATCAGCGGCGCCAGTCCCGCTAAGACCACGGGCTACTTCCAGGCTCTGGATGCACTAGACCCGTGCAATGGCGGCAATACGAGCCCAAGCAGCGGCGAGGACCAGGCGCCGCCGCCGCCGCTCTCTGTTGGGGGAACCGGTCGCGTTGGCGCCTCCGCCTCCAAGCTGGACGCGGTGTGGGCGGCGGGGGCGGCGGCTCAGCCCGTCGCGGGTCGTGGGAATGCCCGTAAAGCGTCGAAATCGGTCTCGAATGCCTCGGCGAGGCCGCTCACGTGGGACAGCGCGGCGCCCGAGCGCCTGCTGGACTGCGGCCAACTGCCGAATGCTGGAGCCATGCAGGTGCGTCGCCAGAAGAACCGCGAGTGCATGCGACGGGCGCGCCAGCGCCAGCGCGAGGAGCTCCGTGATATGAAGATCACGGTCGCCCGACTTGAGAAGCAGTACGCGGCGCTGTGTCTCCGCGCCTCCGCCTCCGTCGACGACGTATCGTCTACGCTCCGTGCTGCTGCCACCGACAATGACGGGGCGCTGGTCAGCTCCAACAAGGCCACACGCGAGTACACTCAAGCGGCGGAGCTGGTCAAACGCCTCGGCGCTGAGAACTTGTACCTGAAGGCGGAGATCCAGCAGCAGGCGACGTGGAAACTGCACTTGTATCGCATTTTAGAGTCCCGACCAGAGATGGACGGTCCGTCCTGGGCGCAGCAGTTCCAGCAGCGAGCTCTGGGCGGCGAAGAGGCGCTGAAGATGCAGCTGGACCGACTGGATGAGTTCGAAGCGGCGCAAGTCTTCGGCTTCCATCCGTTGACTGAGCTGGACCTGACCAGTGTGATCCTGGAGAACAACCGTGCCATGTCGCGCGTCCAGAACCGCCTGCTGATTCCGTCGACGCTGGATACCCAAGGCCGCACACGCACCAGGAGGATGCAGACGTTTGGCTGGGATATCGTGCAGCGGGTGGAAGGCAGCGTGATGGAGTGCGTGTTCACCAAGAATTTCACGGGGCTCAACGTGGCGGAGCTCATGCAGAAGACGTGGGCCAACGACATGCGGCTGGATCAGTTCAAGAAGGTGAAGTGCGAGACCCGACGCTTGGAGGTTCTGCAGCAAGTGAACCCGAACGCCTACGTATTAGGTCGGGACGTGGCTTCTCCCACGGATATCTCCACGTTCCGCTCGGTCTTCGTGCGGTTCCTCATTGAGACGAGCAGGAAGATGCCAGCGTCGAGCGCGTCCATGTCGTCCCCCACTTTTGTGGATGCGAGTTCCCCCTCGACGCCTCCACCGTGTTCGGATTCGGACTGCGAGGAGGAAGAGCTGATGCTCGAAGCCACGGGTTACGTGCTGGGTACACAGAGTGTGAACACCGACTGCTCCGGCCATTCCGAAGACGTCAAGGCATGCGGAGACCTGGCGTGGGCCGATCTGTCGCTCTCCATCGAGTTTTTGAACGTGGTGAACCCCGTGACGCGCCAGGAGTACCAGCAGTTGCGCTGGACTGGCCGCACAGACTACTGCGGGGAGGAGCACGCCCACCGCAACGCGGCTGACACGCTGCAGGGCATGCTGCGCTGGGAGATGCTGACCATCGCGCCGGCGCTCAACCTCGTGTCGCTCTCGCTGGAGTGAGCGGAGCACGTATCGAAATGGTGGCGCGTAAATGTTTTCGTAATGTTCCTACCGGTAGTATTTTCGATGGCTCCGTGTATAAGTAGTATTTTGGTGAACCATCGATCTTCTCCAGACATAACCTTTCTCCAGGTAGTTATCTTATTAATCCCGGTATTAATTTCTCGCAACGCTCCTAATGCGAACTTAACGCTGCATGTTGGCTCCATAAACAGACCATCACTCTCGCCTCGCATGCGCTCCAGTGGTGAGCCGTTGCGTTTGACGACGAGCGGCTCAACTGCCGCCACGCCCATTCACGCTCTTCCTCGCCGCGAACCTGATGGTGCACGAGCCCTGCAGCCCCGCCGCCATCTACGCCGCCAGCGAGCGGCTGCCGCTGCTGCAGCCCAAGCACGAAAGCTTCGTGGTCATCGCCGACCGCCACGAGCTGCAACCTCATGAACCAGAGCCCGACGCCGCGCAGGAGCTGCAGACGTTGCTCACGCTCGTCTACCCCGTCGTACGTCTACGCTCTCCCTTTGGCGGTCACTGCATCCATCTCTGATACGCTTCTGCCTGTGTCTTTAGGTGGTGACGACGGCGCTGGAGTTCCTTCCCGGCTTCACGTGCATCATCTTAGCGGGACACATGGACTCGCCGCAGACCCAGCAATACGTGGACGCCGCCACGCTGGCCACCATGGTACGTAGCTCACGACCGGGCGCTGGGCCATCTCTCCTGCTGACACTGACCGCGCTTTGGCTCTTGATCTGCTGCAGTTCATGAACATCACGGCCTACTCGGTGGGGTTCGGCCTCACATCGGCGTTGGACACGCTGTGCTCGCAAGCCTACGGCGCCCGACGGCTCGAGAAGATCGGCATTTACTTCCAAGCCGGACTGCAGATCATCGTCGCGTGTCTCGGCCCCATCTTCCTGCTCAATTGGTACTCGGAGCGCTTCCTCCTGGCCATGGGGCAGGACCCGGAGGTCTCCCGCTTAGCGCAGGATTTCTCGCGTTGGGTGCTTCTAGGTGTGCCCTTCGTCTTCCTCTACGAACTGGTCCGCAAGGTTCTGCAAGCGCAGAACATCATGACGCCGCTCGTGGCCATCGCGGCCCTCGGGAACGTCGTCAACATCGTCACGGGCTACGTGCTGACCTACCACACGTCCATGGGCTTCGAGGGCATCGCTCTCTCGCGGTCGTTGGGCAACATGTCGCTCCCGCTCTTGCTCGTGCCGTACTTCTATCGCCACCCGCACCATCTGAGTCAATGGTGGTGTGGCTGGGACTTCAAGGCCGCCATGGCGCACGTCGGACTCTTCCTCCGTCTCGGAGTCCCAGGGATGCTCATGATGGTCATGGAATGGTGGGCCTTCGAGCTGCTCACGCTCATGGCCGGCGTGCTGCCCAACTCCGTCGTGTCCGTGAGCGCTCATGCCGTGCTCGTGAACATCAACAACCTGATCTACATGGTCTTCGCGGGCCTGGCCGTGGCCGTGAACATCCGCGTGGGCAACTGTCTTGGCGCCAACGCTCCCAAACAAGCCAAGCTGGCTTGCGGCGTCGCGCTGACGCTAACGCTGGCGATCTCATTGGCCTTCGCGGTCTCACTATTCGCGTTCCGCGGGAGCATTCCGAGTCTGTTCCTGAATGACCAGCAGAGCATCGCGCGTGCCGCGAGTGTGCTGGCCGTGTGGGCGCCTCTGGAAGTGCTCGACGGCGTGAACGCCGTGGTGCAGGGCGTGTTCCGTGGCGCCGGCAAGCAGAAGGTGGCCGCCACCGTGAACGCCGTGGCCTACTACGTGTTCGGCATCCCGCTGGGAGCTCTGCTGGGCTTCCACTTCGTCTTCGGGGTCGAAGGGCTCTGGCTGGGCTTCGGCTTCGGGATCTTCGTGTCCGCTTCGCTGCTCTTCTTCCTGTTGTTCGAGCGCTGGACGTGGGTGGAACTCGCGGAGGACGCGCAGAAGCGCACGGCCGAATGACCTGTCCACGTCTACAACAAGAACGAGCCGAGGCACTCAAAGCCAAGGAAGCAGACGTTGCCCACACGACGCATAGAGTAGCAAATACACGCGAGTGGACATCCCAAGATTCCTCTTCCATGTGTACTGTGACCTACAAGGCAGGATCTTCAATGGGCCAGTCTCGCGCGGGCTTCGAGCGCCATTTGCTCCCAGCTGGAGTAGTAGAGGTTGGTGCTGCAGACCGTGAAGGCCGTGGCGATGCCCATGCCGAAGCCGATCCAGAGGCCTTCGATGCCGAAGCCACCGCGGAAGGCCAGCACCGCACCTAGCGGGATACCGATGACGTAGAAGGCCAGCACATTGGTTTTGGCGGCCATGTTCTGCCAGCCGGCGCCTTTGTAGATGCCCTGGATGACGCAGTTGAGTGAGTCGAGGATCTCGTAGGGCACCATGACCAGCAGCGCGTCTGACGCACGTTGGATGGCGACTGGGTCGTTGATCACAATCCTCGGGATCTGGTCCCGAAGCAGATACACGAGCGTCGCGGAGAAGCACGAGAGCACGAACACGGTGCTCAAGGTCGTGCGGCTGATCATCCGCGCCTTCTTCGGGTGGTTCGCGCCCAGACAGTTGCCCACTCGGATGTTGCTCGAGATGGACACGCCCATGAACACTGTGTAGATGGAGGATGCCACGTTCATCAGCACCGCATGAGCGCTCACAGCCACAACGCCATCGGGCAGATTGCCAGCCATCACCGCCAGCACCTCGTAAGCCCACCACTCCATGGCCATCATCGCCAACCCTGGGATTCCGAGCCGTAGGAACAGCGGCACAAGCGCCCACGCTTCTTTGAATTGCCAGCCGCTCCACCATCGCGCGTGGTTGCCGCTCACGACGAAGTACGGCACGAGACACGACGGCAACACGATGTAGCCCAAGGTCCGTGAAAGCGCGGCCCCGTGAAAGCCCAGCGACGTGTGGTATGTGAGGAAGTAGCCGCCGAACACGTTCACGCAAGTGCCTGCCAATGCAAAGAGCACCATGGGCCGGACCACGTTCTGCGCTTGCAAGAGCTTGCGGAACATCTCGTAGGTGAAGAGGAAGGGCACGCCGAAGACCGTGACGCGTGAGAACTCCCCCGCAAGGCGGGCGACTTCGGGATCCTGACCGAAGAGCGTCAGGAAGTACCCGGCATGCCAGTTCATAAGGAACACGGGGATCAAGCATGCGCCTACGACTATCAGGGCGGCCTGCAAGTAAAGCCCGAGCTTGTCCAGTTTGCCAGCGCCGTAGGCTTGCGAGCAGAGCGTGTCCAGTGCGGAGGTCAAGCCGAAGCCAATGGACAACGCCGACACGTTGGTGAACATGGTGGACAGTGTGGCAGCAGCCACGTAGCGCTTCGTATCGGGCGAGTCGATGTGGCCCACGAGGACGATGCACACGAGGCCGGGGAGATACTCGAGCGTGTACGTCACGACCAC
Source organism: Nothophytophthora sp. Chile5 (assembly GCA_001712635.2). NCBI lineage: Eukaryota > Oomycota > Peronosporomycetes > Peronosporales > Peronosporaceae > Nothophytophthora > Nothophytophthora sp. Chile5. The sequence goes on along the minus strand of MBAC02003861.1, from coordinate 4,299 downwards.
GGGGTATGCGAGCGTCAGCGTTTTCCAGAACTCCTCCCAGGCCACGGGCTCCGGCTCCTCTTCTTGCTCGAGCGCGAGCTCCTGCACGAACGACGCCGCGTCGCTCTCCGTATCGTAGTCGTGGATCTTCACCACGTCCAGAGACGCCGCGTACGTCGGACTCGCCAACGGGAAGCTGGTGCCGCGCGTGATGATGGGCATGTCGAGCGGGAAGAGATCCACATCCACGTCGCGGTCGTCCACCAACAGCGACGTCACCTCGGTCGAGTGGTTCGAGTCCCCCATGCTCAAAGATCCTCCGCGTTTCTTGTTCGTGCGCTCTTCTCGGCCCTTGGCTTGTGCGCTAGGGCGCCAACTGGAGAATGGAGGCAGAGCTGCGACTGCCTGCAGGATCCGCGAGGCGTGGGCGAGCGTGGATCTCAGGAAGCCTGTAGACGGACGGAAGGCGGCGAACGGGCGCGGTCGCCAGGATGCAGAAGAGGAAGAATGGCCAGCGTCAGCGCTCTTTCGACGGTGTCGCTTGTAACAATTTGTTGGCGGTGGGTCGAGCGCGAACTGCAACTTGGGTGCAAAATCGCAATTTTCGCTTGAAGCAAATTGCAGAACCGCCTGGAATCGTTAGGCATATGCATCTTCAGATCGCGGCGTTCAACCCGCCGACGAGTCGAGGCGTATCGCCGCCATGGCTGACGGGTACTGCCGGACCTGCATGTGCAACCAGACTGCATGCATTCCACGCATTCTGCGCGGCCTTCGTTGCCGTGATATCTTCGTTCAGACTAATTTTACTTTATGGTTTGCAATCTGCAACCCACCCCTCGTCACGTCCACCTGCAACCACGAAGGAGCAGAATGGCTCTCACTTGTCCACAAGCTGCCGTCTCCCATGTTGAATCCATGCAAAAGCGATCCCAAACTTGCAAGCGTTGCGCATTCCTCCCGAAATCAAACAAACGTGTGCATCCAAAACATTTGCAACACGCAGCACTCGTTCCTCTCAACACCAAAGGAGAAGCAAAGGATAGATCACACATCATCCTAATATTTTAAAACATTTAAGAAAAGAGAAGGTAAGCGGGGCCACCGCTGCACCAGCGCGCGCCGAAGCACTCAAGCCTCACGATGCATCGCCGCCGTCGCGGCATTTTTCCGAATTTGACCCTCTTCCCACAAGCTTAGAAGCACTTGCGGTGCACGATCGACGGGCCAGACTCGTCGTACTCGGCCTTCGAGATCCACATCTGCTGGAACGTCGACAGCGACGACAGGATGGAGCCACCGATCCACGCAGAGTAGTTGCGCTCAGGCGGGGCCACCACCTTGACCTTCATGGTGGACGGCGCCAGAGCCGTCAGTTCCTTTGTCATACGCTCGCCGATGCCCGGGTACATGGTGTTACCACCCGACAGCACGATGTTGCGGTACAGGTCCTTACGGATATCCACATCACACTTCATGGTCGCTTGGAATATGCAGTCGTGGATGCCCGGAACATCCTTACCGAACAGCGACGGCTGGAACAGTACCTCCGGGGTACGGAAACGCTCGTTGCCGATCACGATCACGTTGCCATCCGGCAGCTCGTAGCTCTTCTCAAGGCCCGACGACTCGGCAGCAGTCTTCATCTCCTGGTCGAAGTCCAGAGCGACGTACGCCAGCTTCTCCTTGATGTCGCCCGCAATTTCGCGCTCGGCCGTCGTCGTGAACGAGTGACCACGCTCCGTCAGGACCTTCATCATGTAGTCCGTCAGGTCGCGGCCAGCCAGGTCCAGACGCACGATGGCGTGCGGCAGGGCGTAACCCTCGTGGATCGGCACGATGTGCGTCACACCATCGCCCGAGTCCAGCACACAGCCCGTCGTGCGGCCAGGCGTGTACAACGACAGCACGGCCTGCATGATCACGTACGTGGCCGGCACATTGAAGGTCTCGAACATGATCTGCGTCATGCGCTCACGGTTCGCCTTCGGGTTCAGCGGAGCCTCCGTCTGCAGCACCGGGTGCTCCTCCGGAGCCACACGCAGCTCGTTGTAGAACGTGTGGTGCCAGGTCTTCTCCATGTCCTCCCAGTTGGTCACGATGCCGTGCTCGATCGGGTACTTCAGCGTCAGCACGTCACGCTTGAACTGCGCCTCGGCACCCACGTACGTTTCCTTCCGCTCCGTGTCCACCATGACGCCCAACTGCTTGGGGCGACCCACGACCGACGGGAACACGGCGCGCGGGGCGTCATCGCCGGAGAAACCGGCCTTGCACGTGCCGGAGCCGTTGTCAATCACCAGAGCTTGGACGTCTTCGTCAGCCATCTTGAACGCTAGTCTTGAGTCAAATGAGAAATGAGCCAACAGACTTCGCTTGAAGCGGGTTAAGCAACTGTAATTCGTGCTCTGTTTAAAACAATTGCTTTTTCCAATTCGGCAACTTTAAGTTCTCAATCTAATGATTTCACCACGAAATAAAACCAACTCTTTCAGCAACCCTAACGATCCCTAAAGCAACCGTATGAAACCAGCTGTTTTCATAGACATTCGTCCTTTATAGTTTTTGTGACTTGATGCTCGCAACAATACATACTTCCTCTGGTTTTTTTTTTGAACTGGGCACTTCGTTTTTCGCTTGGTTTTTAATGAACTGTGCATTTCAAAGATGATCCAGGACACCGATCGTTTATGGCAGGTATTCAAACGAAGAAGGATAGGTCAATCGATCAAAAACAAGCTAATTCGATGTATTAGCCGCAAATGACGGTTGATGCCTTGGTTTTCCAAGCGACATTGCAAAGCTCCCTTCCCTTTGTAACGATCATCTCCATTACCGCGCTAACGATAGCGGGGTCAATCGAAAATGATACTGGAAGGGTGCCAGCTTTTCGCATCTTCTTGCCAATGTGAGGAAGCGCAAAATTATTCGCCCCGCCAACCTTCATCACACACTCCTGAACCTTCTGTAAAGTTATAAATGCATCATCTAACGTCGTCACAGGCAGCGCTCTGCAGGCAGCTTCAACTTCCTGAAGTAGCTCGCCAATATTTCTACATTCTGAACGATATTGCAAAGCCTGCACTGATGCAAAAAAAAACTAAATCAAGAACATTGAGATCTGGCGAGTTTGGGGGCTGGCACAGCATCTGGATGTTCCACCCGTCCGCCGTACCAGCAGCCACAAATCGAAGGTCACCACGCCGAGATGATTGAATCCATACAAATCAAGTTGGACAGGTATTATATATTAGAGGTATTCCTTAGAAAATGACTCCATTCAGGCAAATCACACCTCGAGCGAGCGATGGCGGCGAGAAACATCGTCTTCCCAATGTAGTGCTTCGACTTGCGCCGGCGGTGGGGGCCTCCTCGCCTTCCAGCAGGTAGAATGTCTTCCGGTCCACGTCTTAGTTGAACCACTTCTCGTCCACATGCATAACGTTGTGCATGGGAGCGAGAAGTAGGCCATGCTTTAGGAGGTAAATATAAGAGGATGACAGAAGCAAAGCCGCAAAATGCGTTTGAGGTCATAACTTTGGAAGTTTTCACTCGTTTTTGGCGCTCAAAAAACTATCCAGCGGTCCTCACTCGTGGGCATTTCATCCCGTCAAACAGAAAGCCCAGAGCGAGCCTTTGGAGAAAACTGGAAGCCGCTTCGTTCGGCCAAACACAAGCACGTCATCAGACCAAAACCGCACTTTTGATTGTAACTCTGCGAAATTTTGGCCAATCCGATCGCTTAAAAGACCTATTTAAAGTCCTCACCGAGAGGGTTATTTTAAGCCAATCCACGCTGAATAAAAATGCGTGGAGCGATCAGGGGACCTGATCCTGTCAAGTGCCCAGTTCAATAAAAACCAGAGGAAGTATAAGACAGCCCGAGACAAAACGATGCTAATTAACATTTTATTGCTATGGAGATAAACGCCTTCGAAGTCAGACCACTCATTTTCGTACTTAACTGAAACTATTCAGGAGGAGCGATTTTGTGATCTGTCGAAAGTTAGCGTGGGGTATATTTTGAAACCAACGGCAGGAGAAAGGAAAGAAAGCCAAGAACGGGCATGGAAGAAATGGCGGCGCACCAAAAGTGTAACGGGGTACGTTCGAGTACCCCCTACACAAGGTGATTGGGTACGGTTTGTACCCTTTCACAGTCACGGTAAAACCGGTATTGGTCTAGTGACATAAAGAGTGCCTCGGGCACTCTTTCGGGACAATCTGGTCCCTCTTTTCTATGGTACGAAGTGCCTAAAGTGGCTGGGAGCCACTCATTTGAGCGACCAGTGTAAACTACGCCTGGGAGGATAGTTTACT
>MBAC02003860.1:0-18119 GCA_001712635.2 Nothophytophthora sp. Chile5 | reverse complement strand
GCGCACTCCGCGCCTCAAAGTCCACCACCGCCGAGGCCACGCCGTCCACGCTCCGCAGCGCGCTCTGCACCGTGGAGCCGCAGTTCTTCATGCACATCATGCCTTCCACCGCCAGCTCCACCACGAGTCCACCAGTCAGCAGGACCACGACGCGTTCGCCGCTCTCCGGCGCCAGAGAGGAGGCCGCCATCGGAACTGATCACTCCGAGAAGAACGACCACCTTCCTCTTCGACGGCTGAAACCCGAAATGATCGAGACGGCGAGCGCCTCCCGCGCGTTCTCGTCTCTCGACCGGCTGTCTGGGGGGCATCGGAGGCGCGCGCCGTTGCTCGTCGACCGGATGGGCAACGGTGGAGAAAGGCATTTTCATGCCTGCACCCGCGGGAGCTGAGAGCAGATGGCGTTGCAGAATGAGGAACTGCGGATAGGGCTGAAGTCACCAAGGCTGCTGGCTTGTGTGATTGAGTGGATTAACTCGATTAGCTTGGCAGATTATTTGAGTGCGTTCTGGCGGTGTGTTGAACAGGCCAAGGGAACCCCAATGAGTGATTATCGACCCAGCGGCTGTACTCAAATTCGGATCGAGAGGCAGATTGGATAGCGGCAAAAGCAGCTGCTGCTGCGTGTTGGTGCGCTGTTGACGCCCGTAGAGGTGCGTTTGATGGCCCCGACAGAAAGACAACCGACAAGCGTCCATGCTGCGCGTGCAGTCGGCATGCCAGGTTCGGGGATACCACAGTGCGATCGGCGCATTGGAACGGACTGCCTAGGAATTGCATCCCGCGCTGGGGCTGCATCGAATGCCGAAGCAGCAAATTGTGCTTGCCCAGTGGACGACGACATCCAAACGGGTGGCTTGAGTTTTCTTGTTGCGTCGGGTGAGGAACCTGCAGCCAACGGTGTCCAGGCTTCGGACGGGGTCGAGGAAACCCAACGGGCGTGGGCGTTGACGCCTCCCGTCTTTAGCTCGGCATTTGTCGCGGTTCGATTAACGTTGGGGGCATATCCGGATGCGCTCTGTGATTGGCCAGCAAGAGCTGCGCCAGTTGCGGTCGGTTGCAGCTTGGGGGTGCCAAGCGAACACGTCGCCAGGATTGTTTTCCAGATACTTTTCTGGTTCACGCCGCTGATCTGATCGTGAACATGGCTGGGCTGCTGCCTGGCGGACATTTCGCTGACATGCCGCCAGATATTTTCTGGCCAGAGCGATGGGAACGCTGCCGTCCAGCTGAGTGGATGGATATCCATCCAGGTTCAGTTGCAGGAATGGATGCGAGGCGGCTTTGTCGACTGACTGCCGCTGACACAGTTCTCGCCCTCTCCAAAGTGCAAACTCGGGGTGGTTGATAGCCAGTTGAAGCCGTCGATGGTGCTTTCACCGTGCTGCCAGTACTGCAGTTGAAGCTCGCGCGAGCTGGCTGGCGCACCAGGCTGATCCTGAGACGACCAGATTTCTTCTCAGTTTGCTATTTCCACTCCGAGTGTCATCATTGCAGTTTTATTGCGGCTACATGCTGGTTGTATGTGTGACGTGGCGCTCGGACCCAGCACACTCCATGCCAGACGAAGGCGCAAGAGGAGAAGTCAACTTCATTTGGAGCTGGACGAGTGGTCGTTGGAGATCTGAGACCACACGGCATCAGATGCCAAGAGGGACGATTCCATGCTCATCTTTCGTTGCTTGCGCTTCCGGGCCAGGTCGTTGCGGGTGCTGGTTGCCGCCGACTGCGCTGGAACCGATGCAGCTGGCTGCGCGTCGTGAGATTGGCTCTTTCTCGCAGCTTGTTTTGCTTTCTTCGCTGCCTTCCTGCGCTTCTTTTTCGATTCTTGGTCCTTCGCGGGGCTTTCAGGCAGGATTTCTTCTCCATCGGTAGGCTGGTCAGCCTTGGGCTGCGCTGTCATCTTGCGGCATTTGTTGCGTCCTGATGCTGGCACTGCAGCTTCTTGCCGTGATTTGGCCTCGCTGCCTGCTTTGTCCACCGAGAGCGAGCGTTTCCGCTTGACCTGCACGACAGGCTCGGCCGTCTCCTCCTGTACTCCACAGTGCTGGACGTGATGGTCCATAACCTTAGCAGTCACCAGTTTCTTCCCCTCGCACACCGAGCAGATGTCCAGCTTGCGCACTTCAATAACGCAGATCTTGCGATGCTTCTTGAGCTCGGGTGCCTTCTCGAAGGTCTCGAAACACAGCGAGCATTTCGGAGCTGGTGACAAGTTTACGTCGAGCACATTTGTCACATCACTCAATCGGAAGGTCGTTGCCGCGGCGGCACCTTCCTTCTGAATGCGCAGCATGATCTCGTCGTACAAGTGAAGGAGCACTAGCGCATCCGCCGCGGCGTAGTGCAGCTGACTCGCGGCCAGCGGCCTTCGCTCCCAGTTCGACGTCTGCTGGGTCTTGGTCAGCTTGCAGTGCAGATAGAAGAACACCAGCTTCTGCAGACTTAGCGGGTTGTGTCCTCCTGCCAGCGAAACCGACAGATCGTTCACCTCCACGACGCCCTTGCAAACCCTAAAGCATGACGCTGTCGGATACGACTCGGCCAGCTCCTGTGCATTTCCATTCACACAACGAGTCAGCGCACCAACACTGGAAGCATTCCCGTCTGGGCGCTAGATTCGTACCTGGAGGTCGTTGTAAAACGACTGCCCGAGTTTGATGACCTTCTTTGAGAGGAAGATGCTCGACAGCGTCGTGTTGTACACCTTTGCCGGGAGATGCAACAGGTCCAGAACGAAGACCTCCTCCTTCTTACCTGTGTCACGCACCGCGATTTGCAGCAAAGCGCATGGGTTCCTCTTGCGATTCTTGATCCAGACCGGTCGAGTTTCCTTCACGCGCAATGCAATATCAGCGTAATTAGCGTGTGTGCTGGGCAGCATGCATCGCTTTTCAACCCAACCAATGCCATACCGTGTCAAATCCCATGAGCTGCGCCTTCCGCAGACGACCCTCGCAGTACAGCCAGTCCTTCTTCGTGGACACAAAGTAGACGTCAACGCGCTGGCGGTCGATTATGTATGCGGGTGCCTGGTTGATCAGCGCCATCAGCGCCTTCGCGGGCGCCATGGCTCTTCACGCGCAACACCTTATTCCGAATGGCGATTGCGTCTGTCCATCGTTGGTCATCGATGGGCATCGACTGACAGACGCAAATACCGGTAATCAAATCAGTATCTCCGCAGTTTGACAAATACCGGTGTACCAACTCTCGACGAGCATACCGAATCAGGTTGGACCGGTATGAGCCAGTTATTCTGGTGTTGGAGTGAACCACCCTAAATTAGCCTGTTGCACCAAGATGAGCGAAGAGTGGCGTTGACACTGCGACGGGGGCTCATGGGTTCGGCGCGAGCGCAAACCGTTTCTGGTGAGTTGGATGAGGGAAGCGAACGACGGATAGAACCGACACGAACCACCGGCAGCGTCTTGTCGAGTTGGCTTTGGCTGACTACTTCACAACTCAATTGTTCTTCCAGCGGTCTCATGCGTGTCAGATTTGACATGTGAGCGCTAGTGCATCTGTGAAGAGGGTCGGACCTTCGCGATTAATCCTTTAACGGTTTGAAGCCAAAGACGTATGGAACGCTCCGATAGGGATGGCGCTTTGAGGCTATGAAGGGTTTCGCCAATAACGCGATCCGGCCAGTCGCACACACACAACGAGAGGCGCTTTCCTTACTTCGTGGGAGAAGGACGAGACCTACAATGCAATCGTTGAATGCTGTTGTGTGCATCTCTTGACCGTAGAGCAACATTCCATGCGGGGGTTGGTTGGGCCATGTCCTTGCGGCGAATGCGCCATGTTCTCTGTGCATTAAGTGCCGCACTATTCCCATCGCTCTTGACGTACTGGTAGTTTCGCCAAGGCGCCAACGCTTGTACCGTACGCGACTCGTTGTATGCTCACGCCCACACAGCGCCGGCGTCACTCGCGTCTCTCGTGACGAATTTATTCGTTCTTCTGAGATTCTCTGGGAAAGCAGATTGGACCAAATTCGAGCGACTTCTCGGCGCGGGAACGAAGAAAAGTGAACATGCGTGGCGAGACGACAAAATCCGGGGACGAGGGCATCTGTGTCGCCGAGTGACGCCGTGGAGGGCACTGGTCTGGCTGGCTGGCTATCGCAGTTTCTTTGCGTTTCATTCGATAATTTCGCCATTTTTTTCCGGGGGGAAGGAAGCGAACTGCCCTGATTACCGCATGGTAAAAGGCGGAAATGAGTGGGTCATTTTCTGCTTCAACCAGAAACCGCCCCCACGTTCTATAGACCCGCAGGGTGTATTAAAAGTTAGACATATCCATACAATTCCCAAGTGCATTTCCTCATCAGGCGGCGCATGTTTCTGCTCACGCATTGCAGTTGAACCTTCAACATGATACGGCGATTCGCCGATTGCGGTCCCGATACAGATTTCGCCATACTTTGAATCCCGAAATTCCATTTTGGATGCCTTTGGGTGGCAAAACGACTCGGGGCCCGTTACTGTGAGCACGTGTGGCTCTACGTGCGTGAGCTGGGAAGCACGGGGGACAGGACGGGATGACAGCCTTCAGAAACGAGGCTCATTAGTCAACGTGCCAAGTCCCCAACAAGCAACGAGACCCCAAGCAACATCCTCCAAGCACCCGCTCCACTCCAAGTTCAGAGCTGCGAAGACAAGCGACCGATCCCATTCCAAGCAAAGCGATGACGTTTGAAGAGACGCCCGAAAAGGTCCGAATCCTTGCGCTTTCCAGTGCCGTTTCCCATGGGTAGACAGATCCTAACCGTCGGATGTGTCTGTTGCCGTGCAGAAGCAAACGATCCTGCACATCAATGCGAGCATCACACACGACTCGGTGACGGATCGCGTGGCCACCAAGATGGTGGAGCATCTGACGCACCACTACCACCGCCAGGTGAAGAGCGGTGGCGAGGCGGAGGCGGAGCTGTCTCCGTCCAAGTTCGGCGACGTACTCAACGTCGAGGAGTGCGACGTGTGGAGCAGCAAGATGCCGAAGTTCGACCGCGAGACCATGCAGCGCGTGTGGAAGGCGCGCCACGGCAGCGAGGACGAGGCCGATCAGGCCGCCTTCAAGCCCATCAAGGAGCTGGCGGAGCAGATGCTGCGCGCCGACTTCCTCATCATCACGAGTCCCGTGTGGAACTTCAGCGTGCCTTACGCGCTGAAGCAATACATCGACTGCGTTGTGCAAGCCGGACTCACGTTCCGCGACAAGGACGCCGAGGGGCCCTCACGCCCGTACTTCAAAGGGCGGCCGCTCATTGTGATCTCGTCCTCGGGCGGCAAGGCGCCGCCAGCCAGCGAAGACTACGTGTTCCCCTTCATCTCGCGCATCTTCGCCATGTGCGGCTTCGACGACCCGCACCGCGTGGCGATTGAAGGGCTCGCGATCTACGACAAGGAGGAGTGTTTCCAGAACGCCGTCAAGGAGGCCAATGCCATCGCGGACCAAGTCGTGCAGAACCACAAACTGCAACTGGATTCCAACTGCTTGGATAACGAGGGCGCGTAAGAGAAGCGAAGACATCTATGCGGCCCGGCGGTAGAGCCCCCTCCATCCACGCAGCAAGTGCGTTAAAATTGCGTTTTATATAATTTACGCGCATTTTCTTCTTCGCTGTGCTTCTCCGGAGCTATTGCAGCTTCGCGCGGTCGTTGGGCATCAGCTGCAGGACACTCCCGTTGCGGAACAAGGGCGTGTACGAATGGTGCTGCATCAGTGTTGCGAGGATGCCCACGTTGACGGAAAAGAAGAGCAGCCCGGCCAGCCAAAGCGGGAAGAAGGTGTTGGCGCCCTGCATCTCCAGGTGGTACGCCCAATACAACCAATGGAGCTTCACGCACCCACCACGCATCAGTACCGAAGGTTTGTACGGACAAGCAAACAATGCTGAATCATGCGTCCGTACCTCGCTTCCCAGCCAGGCGGCGATCAGCAGCAGCCCCTTCCACTTGAGACGCAAGTTTGTCCGCGGGAAAATGAGCGGCAAGAACGCTGTGTACCACAGGAAATACTGCACAGATACGACGACATATTAAAGTCGATATCGTGCATCTCAACATGAGGCAAAGGGCGAGCAACGGAATGTGGGTGTCGCTTACCTGCGCCGTGCAAACCTTGTTGAAGATGACGAACACCATCGTCAATGCGAACAACGCGAAGGACAAATCGCGACCATAGGCGAGGGATATAGCGACGAGTGACGTGAGCTGCGGCAAGAACGCGAGAAGACCCACTCCAAAGCCCGATGGCGTGTTGTAGCGGAGATACAGGTCGTAGAAGTAGACCGAAAAGTTGTGACGGTTGTCTGTGCGTGTGAAATGGTAGAGGTACGCTTCGTAGAGGAACTGGAACCCGTAGCTGCATCAGGTGGCATAGCAACAGAATGTTAGCACTGCATCCAGAATTCCGCCAGAAATTAGCATAAGGTCTGGGCTTACAGGTAATAGCAACCGGCTGCAAGGAGAAGGAAGAGTCCGCCACTGACTGCGCCGAATACCAGGCGGTCTCGGTTGAGCTGGCCAGCGAGTTGTATCCAGAAGCAAAATGACGAGTTGCAAGATGACGCCCACTTGGCGTTCGAAGCTCGAAAGTCTCCGTTGAGGAACTGCAGCACATTATGCAGCACAAACAGACACGTTAGAGCTGCAGCACCGTCCTGGAACGATCGAGTGTCCTCTTACCACAAGGAAGGACAACGCATAGACGATGGGATAGATCTTGAAGTGAACGGCAGCGCCGTATCTAAACACGCATAAGAGTACAGTGAGTATGGCAGGTTGACAGAGAGAGAGAGAGAGGTCAAAGCACCGAGCACGACGTACGCCAAGGCCGAGAGGACGAGCTGTTTGCGCATGATCAACAGGAGTGACAGCAGCACCAACAGAACAACGATAGAGTCGGCGTTGCCTCGCGTGGAGATGTTAATTGAGAACGGATGAAACAGCCACACACTGTTTTCAAGGAAGCAACACGCACATCCACAGAATAATTTGGGTGAGCTGCATAGCATTCCAGAGGCTAATTGCAGGAGACATTGCGGCAACAAATCGTTTGGAGCGCATAATCGCACCTGCAATACAATGCAGCGCCTGTTCCAGCAACAAAACAACGTAGAAACAGCAAATTTTAGCACCAGCAACCATGCAAGAAACCAACCCGAACGTGTCCAATGGGCCAATACATTGGCCCTCGCAGTTCAGCAACAACAGCAACAGGAAGTGGAGCTCTTACTTTGGTCCGAAAGGCCACGCAAACGCAAAATCTGATAGAGAATGCGGCCAGCGATCAGGTCGCATGCAACAAACAGCAACTTCCCGAAGACTTCGTGCAGATAGATGTTCGGGAGCAGTAGGAATGCACTGCAGTTGGTCAAACACACGCATGGACAGAGTACAGAGCGAGGTGCCCAATCGTCCCATAATGCGTTAGCGTAGATCGAGCCAGGAGACGTCAGTAGATATACAAGAGAGAGTTCGGTCACTCACAGCACGGGAGTGTAGCGGTACGTTGTGCGATCGAACGGCGAGTTACCCGCCGCCATCTCGCGCGCAGCGTCAGTATACACGTCGTAATCCACGTCTGTATACTTGACGGTCATGTACGCGTCCTGCACTGCGCCGTAGGCGATGAGCACGAGGCGCAGCAGCAGCGCGCCGCCGAACAACGCGAGCGTCCCCTGCGTCATTGCCATGGCTGAATTGGCATTTGCCGATCCGACTGCGTAGTGTTCTTTGCTAACTGTCTTGGTCTGTGTCAAACAGCATTGGTGAAGAGGCGATTCAAATCGGACAGAATCTCCCGGTGATTTCGTACTTAATTGAGGAGGCGGTGCAGTCAATGACAGCGTGTGACATGCGAAAACTTCATCCAGCACAGTACATCCGGTACAAAAGGTTTATGCTTATTATCAGGTTACGAAAGAATAGTAATGAAAATCAGAAACACACCTTGAAATAGTCATCATGCATAAAATATGACGAATGATAGAACATCGACTGACTCGACATGCAAGAAGTTAACCACCCCATTCGTCATTTCCGCTTCTACCTCCTGTCGCCGCGGTACGAAGCGTGATGGCGACGCCGCCGCCCCAGCCCTTTCCCCCGCTCGCCTGCGAGGAAGATGCCACACTCGAGGCCATGCTGAGATTCATTGACGACTGCGAGGGGTTTATGGCCACTCGCAACCAACTCGGCAGCGAGCTGCCAGCGTCTGTTCCTCTCCGAGACAGTAAGAGCAGCAACAGCTCCACAAAGGGACGCCGCCCAACGCCGGCGCAAGAGATCCAGCTGCTGCGCCAGCAGGAGTACGAGCTATCGCGGAAGATGGAGATGCTTCACTTGGATGCACGTGCTCAAGCTCTTCGTGTTGGCAGGAGCAACCCACAGTGCATGGCGTCTTTGACGTTTTGGGGACAGGCCGCTTCCCGCCAGTATCATTACCGGATCGAGTCCGAGCAGGAGAATCGACGTCTCCGAGAGCTGATGACGCTCCAAACCTCCCGCGCCAAGAAACTGGAGCAACTCTGGCTTCGGCAACTGAATACGGCGGTACGTCTCTTCGGCCATGTTTATCTATCGCGTATCAATCTGCTGTTATTGAACTCAACGTCACATGCTTGATATCTGCTAATCCAGCAATTAGAGCAAGCTATTGACCCGAAGCTCGGCGGCCGAACCACGTCATGTGCCGCCATTCCAGTTGAGACGAACGCTGTGCTCATTGAGCTCATGGCAGAGGTGGAGAGTCTGTATGCTGGCATCGACGAGTTTCTGGATATTCAGAGGCGGCAACAGCGGTACGAGCCGCCTTTCCACGAGTTCACAGATGCACAGAACGTGCCATTCGGACGATCTGTGGTCGATCGCGCCATTTGGGAAGCGCTTGCGTTGCGCACCCACCACCGATCGACGCCATTCACCTTTGATGTAAGTGGCTTGCTGTACTTGAGTAATTTCAATTTGTCTCGACAGCGATGGGGTTTCATAATTGCGGTTGTTTGCTTCTTGTCTTGGCTACAGCAAGTGGATGCGACGAACGATGGGGTGAGAGGCTGCTTGCATCGAGACTGCCGTTTCCCGAAGATTAATGTGCGGCTGCAAATTCGGGTAGCTACCCGGAAATTCCGCGAGGCCAACCGGACGGTGTTTGTGTCACGGAAGCTCATGGAGCCGCTGTATTTGCAAGGACTCACGTCTCTAGGCATCACGTTTTGGGAGACGGAAGTACGTGTTGTCACGTCCAACCAGCCACCCGGTACCAATTCGGGCGAGTCCGACGCTGGCGTTGCGACTATCGAGACGTACATGAGGGTGACACGCCACATTGATCGAGGCCGCGGAGTTCCACTCTGGAAAAGCTGGGGAGACGGCCGCGTTGCTCGCTCAGTGTGGGAGAAATCGATTGCCAAACGGAGGGCTGCCTTTGAAGACCTGCTCTTCGAAGAGGCGAGACACATGCAGCAGTGACTGATGCGTTCATCGCACCTACCCCGTTCGTGATTCTACCGGGCCTAATTTGCATGCAAAGCTGAACGTCCTTCTCCCTTATCGGTAAACCAATTGCACATACCTCTCTGGAACAGCTTGTCAAAGCTCGTCAGACCTGCATCGCCAGCGACTAGTTTGCGCTGATCACTCGGACCATTCGATATGATTCTGACACCTCCGGTTCGTCTCAAGGATAGCGTTGCTGGTGCACATTTCCAGCTAGCATCTGTTGATTGCTCTAGTCGTTCTTGAGCGTCAGGTATGCCAGTCCGTAGACCACGGGGTTGTAGCGAAGACGGTTCTTCAGCTGCATCTTGCAATTTCCAGCTCCGTCCGCAGTCCCGGCAGCGTTACTAGAGTCTAAACTGGCAGCAGTGCTTGAGGCCGGAGATAACGACGGTGTCGTTGAAGCGGATACGGTGCGTTCTCGAAACTTCTTGACCGCTTTCCCGATGGATCTCCCCTTCGAGAGCTCCTGAAGCAGCCCGGATGCGAGACGGCGATTGGCATTGAATGTCGTGGCCCACTGGTTCATTGCCAGCACGTTCACTCCACAGAGCGAAAGCAGCAGCGCGCGTGAGTAGACGTCGTCTTCAACCTCCCGCTCGCACGCATCCTTCTCGCTGTCCACTTTGCTCTGTCTTCGAGCGCTGCTGGCGTTCTCCGCGAGGTCGAGCAGTAGCAGAACGTGGCACGTCAACGCGACGTTCATGCCAGTGAGTTGCGTCAGCGGCAGACACGACCCAAGCACGCGGTTCGGCCCGACGTACATGAGTCCGCCGCCACGACGCGCAATGAGCGCGTGCTGCCAATCGGTCACACTCGGGATCTGGCCATGTTCGACCGCCTCTTTCCACGGACTGCTCGTCTGCTTCACAACTGTCGCCATCGTCTGGCCGCGGGCGTCGCCCGGGTCTTCTCCGCGCGGGTCCACGATGACGCGCATCTCACCTGGACACAGTGGTTGGGTCTTCACGGCCACGAGCCGTTGATGCAGCATGTGAATGGAGAAATCGCGAGCGATGGCCTCGGCGGGCTGCAATGCCGGTAGCGCCTCCAACGGAAGATCGGCCAGTGTGCGGTCCACCAGAAGCACGAGAGTATTGCCCTCCAGGCTACTGTTCAGTTCCGCCTGCATGGTCGAGTGCGCGAAGAGCGGGGTCAGCAGCTCGATCATGTCGGCCACAATGGCGGTGAACTCCTTCTCCAGCGAATCCTCCGCCGTTTCCGTCGACGGCACAGCGGCAGAGGCCTCGGAGAGCGACTCGACTGGCGTGAACTCGAAGCTTTCATCCTGCTCATGGGTTTCCTCATTGAGCAACAGTTTTTTGGCGCAATCAGCTCGCCACATGCGGTTTCGCTGTTGCAGTTGGCCCAGCCGCGTTGTATGCGCATCAGTGAACTCCATGCGAGCCATCGCTCCGTGCTTATCGCTTTTGCCTACAAGCGCCGCATACAGGAAGCAGCGCTCGGGAGAGAACTGCAGACACAGCACGCGGACCGAAGTGGGCAGTGAGGCCAGAATCGCATCCACCGTGACGACGACACTCATCCGCTTGAAAGCGTCCGACTGCTGGTCCAGATACAGTTGCGACAGCTGGAACGGGAGGCTGTTCGCGGCTGCATTCGTGTGCACCTCCCGCAGTTTCTGCATGCGGCGCAAGTGCAAATGTTGTACGTTTGTATGGGAGACACACCGTGTGAATAAGTCGGCCGCGCTCTCATGAACCGTAGCGCTTTGGTACTTGAGCAAGTGCTTGGCGCATTCGTATGGACGTTGACACCCGAGAACTTGCACAAGCTCATACGAGCTCCGTCGTATGAGGTCCATGAACCGCTTCGCGAACGCGGTGCGTTGGCAATTTAGCAGAACAGGGATGGAAGTGGCCAGAAACGCGTCCAGCTGTTGTTGGGCGAGTAGATCTTGCTCTTGCTGCGCATCCATCACCTGTTGGTTGCCCTTGTTTGCAAGGGAGTCTGACGAATCGGGACGTGTGGCTTGGCAGCAGATCCAGGTGGCGTGCGGTGTGTCCGAAGACGTAAACCGGGTCCACAGTCGACTTCGGATGACGGCTGCCTTGGCCTTATCGTCTCCATGGAAGAGTGAGAGACGCTGACATTGAAGCCCAAGAACTTGAGCCAGCGCAAGATGTTCTTCCACGCCGGTATTGTTGTTGAGCATCCCAATAGCAGAGGTGATCAACGTCATGGCATGTGGCAACTCCCATTCACGGCTTTGTTGCAGCGATTCGGTGGTGCTGAGCCACTTTTCAACGACGTTCCGCTGACGATCTTGATAGTAGCGATACCACGTCATGTCTTCTTCTCGAATGACAGGAGCGGACATTTCGACGTCAATCAGAAGCGTGGCGACTTTCAGTTTGGTCAATGCGATGTTCAAGCCCAACGGAGACACGACAGCTTCTCGCTGCAATCGCTCTGACTCCGATCCAGACGCAGAAGGGAAGCGAAAGAGCCGTGATTGGCAGGTTTCCAGAAGGACGAGTGCTTCCTGTAGCATCCCCCTGCTGTCCAATCCGGCGCTTGCCACATGCAAAGATCCCTGACGTTTCCCGAAAGCAAGTACAGCGCGCGAGTAACGCAGCAGAAATTGACTGCATTCGTAGCTGGCACCCACGAGACTCAGCATGTTCAAGCTTTCCTGTAGCGCTTGCTTGCTTTCCTGCAGATGCCTCAGAATGTCCGAGTCCTTTGCATCTGCTGCTCTTTTCAACAGGATCTTCGCCCGTTTGAAAATGACTCGAGCGATCAACAGCACGACGTCAAGGTCTGGTGGACTAGAAGCGACAGTAACACCCCCACGTACTGGTGGAGGGTCGAAACTGACGGCTTTGCCGGGGCTTCCAGATACTTGTAGCATTCCAGCCACTACCGTCTTGGCCGCCTCTTTCTCAGCCGCCTGCAGGATCCGCAGCGTCATGGTGCGATCAGTATCCAGCTTGCATCTCCGCAGTGTCCACTCCAGAAACTGCTGGATGCTCACCTGTGGACACTGCAACGCGCTTTCCATCCGTACTAGTGCCCAGTCAGTCTGGCCTTCCATTTCCAAGATGTGGCTTGATAAGACGTCACATTGCGCTGATAATTCCGTGGCCGGTGCGTTGTTACTATCGTCGAGGGTGGTGCTATTGTGATCCAACGAGTGTTTCAAAAGCTCAAGAAGCACTTTGGCTTGCCGCACAAAGCCAAATTGCAACAGAAGGTGGATTGAAGCGATCGTTTTGGCCCCCGTATCAAGGCGTGAGACCTGCAGAACATCGCGTCTCCTCGTGCCTATCGTGCTCTCCGCCTGCTTCTGATGATTATCCGCGTCTTGAAGCTCCTTGATCAATACATCTCCATGATTCTGGATCATATCGAGTGCACTTTGCAACGGCAAGGCCGAGTTTGAGAGGTTCAAACGCTCTAGAATCTCGAACTGGGTCAACTCCAGCCAAACGCTTGCCGTGTGAGTTCGCTGTGGGATATAAGCATGGAAAATCACGAGATGGAGACCCAGTGTCGGAATCATACTGCCATACTGAAGGCCATCCGTTCGCAGCATAGCCAGCAACATCTCCAGGTACGCTCCCGTAAGAACTGGCTGTGTGATATGCCGAACATTGACGGTCTCAACTGATTGAAGAGTCTTGACCCACGGCATGTAAAACCGTTTGTTTACGGTCTCCTCGTGCTCCAAGAAGAAGCGGATCCAGCCACGCTCCGAGTTCGGGACGGTGTATTTCACCGGCTTGTCCTTCTTCCAGTCTTCGAAATCTCGTGTATTTGATTCGTTCGCTGTATCTGCGCGTTCCCGATCAAACGCGCTTTGCCATTCGAGTTCGTTCATCATGAGGAAGATGCCTTCCCACGCTTGTTCTACTTGATGGAGAGCCAAACGTTGGTACTCGGCGCGTTCACCGCAGGTTTTGGCCAGCGTCGCACGCATCACGAATATACGAAGCAGCTTTTCAGCGACCCATAGAGGCGAATACACCACATCTGGTTTGCATTTCGAGCCAGCGGAGGACCCAAGGAGCTGGAGACTCGACGCCATCCTGGAGATTGGGGATTGTGAAGCTGCTCCTTCTCGATTTTGGCGATTTAACAATGCGAAAGCGGCGCATTCCAGATAGTTCTCGGCATTTTGAGACGGGAATTGATTCGTGAATAACCATTCCGCAATGTCAATCATCACCAGCGCTTGCTCTTCGGGCTGACCTTCCAGCTCCGTATACGCGTTCGAGAGTGCCTTGAGCTGCGCTGGAGGGTCCTTCCACGATGCAAAAGCCACTTTCTTGAGGATTTGCGCTTGAAGTAGGCCCTCTTCCAGCTGATCCTGCGACTTGGCAGTCGCCCCACCTTTGGGTGCACTACTGGGCTTCCCAAGATTGGCTCCCGCAATCGCATACGTTGTCTGAATGTCCTTCATGATCGCACCCGGCAACGGTGGTCGATGCGAAGTCGGGCCAAAGCTCTTGAGTACATTTTCGCAAACCTCGAATGCTTCGCTCCATCGCTCAGCTTTCCCGCAAACGGTAAGCGTCAGTAAAGTCACCTCGCCATAGAAAGTCGAGCCAGCTTCCGGAGAAGACGCTATCTGATCCAGATAGCGTAATACCTTCCTCAAATGCTCGACCATTTGATCGAGGAAGTCGTCAGCTTCTTCATCTGCCTCGGCTTCAACCTCGGAATCGCTGTTGATCGCTGAGACGGTTGCATTCCACACGATCTCGCAGGCGTTGATCGCAAGCGGCAAGTTGTTCCCACGAAGGCCGTACTCAATTGCCCGTACAAGATGCGTTAGAGAAGCTAGAACCAGCTTAGGTGCCGGGGGTTCCCTATGCCCTAGAGCCAATATCGCACGTCCATACAGCAATTCAGCTAGTGAGAACCACTTCCAGGTACTCCCAACGATCAGTAACTGGGCCACTTGTTTGGTCTTTTGCACCAGAAGCGCTTGCTCGGCGCATTCGATCGCGTATTTCACGTTTTGGAGCCGAAACGCACCGCATCCCACACGAACCCACACTTCCACATACAGCTCCAGCTGTTGCTGCTCTTCCTCCAACGTTTGGTCGAGTCCTCTTTTGCCAAACCCGGCCAAAATGTCGCCAGCACTTGCCTGCCACATTGTCACGGCTTTTTGATACAAACTCTGCGCCTTGTCCATCAACTGCGTCGACTGGGCCGACGGAAGAGCTAAAAGCCGGAACGTCAGCTCCATCGCTTCCAGAAACGCGACAACTTTCAATGGGATGGAGCTGCTCTCGGTAGGTACGATTTCCTTGGCGTTTTGAGCGATCTGCACGCGTGCTTTCAACTCCACGAACCGCTTTAACTGCAGCGTATTGCCCCCACCACCGCCCTCAGCAGTCAGTAAGCCAGTCTTTAGGGTCTTCCGTTTGAGAAACGTGTCTGCAATTGCAAGCGCTTTGTCGAGTCGAGCGGCTTTCTCGTAAATGCTGGACAAGCCAAGCGCAATATTGGCCAGTAAATCGCCGTGAATCCCGCTGGACGTCGCCTCCAACGCCTCGTAGACTGCCTCAAAGGCCCTGAGGCACTCAGGTAAGATCCACTGAGCGTCAAACGACCCAGTTGCAGAGTCCGTCGCCTTCTTGGAGGATTCCAGTATCATCCGGAAGATGTGGAAATGGTGATTCCACAAGTAAATGCACGTGTTTTCCAAAATAAAAGGCCATCCGATGCGCGTTGCCGCCTTGAGCGCCACTGCCAGATGCTTCAGGATTTCCAATTTCATGCCGTGAATCTCCTGTTCCAAGGCTTTCGTCCGGTTCTCAATAACTGCATTCTCATTCTCCTCATCTCCATCAATTGAGGTTTCCACGGATACCGGACTCTCTTCAAGACGCGGACGGTGGACTCCAAGATTGTACACTTCTTTCCCAAGGAGCACTAGGGCGGCAAGGTCCGCGTCCTCCTTCGTCTTCTGCCGAAGAGGCTTCCGTCCAGCCTGACGACTTTCAACAGCCTCCACTTGGCGAGACGCACTGGCAATTTGCATCGACTGCCGTTTCAGCTTCGCTGCTATCACCTCCACCAACAGCAGCCGTAAATCGACCTCCAATGCCATTAAACTCTTCTCACTGGAGATTCCCTTCGAAGTCACGAGTTCCCCCGCTTCAGAAGTGGAGAAGTAGATAGTGAGAGCGTTCTCAGTGATTTGTTGCGCCATTTCGCCATCATGCAAAACGTTCCAAGCCAAAGTCGCCATCTCACTCCATAGTCGAACGTGTTCAGCAGCGGCCGGGGAGTCCACAGAGCACTCTAGCTCAATCATCATTTCCACACAGCGAGTAAGAGTTGACGCTTGCTGTTTGACGTCTTTGCCCTCTTTGATCTGCTCCAGCATCGCCAGCACTTGGCCAGATTTGGACAGCGCGTTCTCCGCTGCCAGCTTCAGGTTCAATTTCCTCTTAATTGGCACCAGATGCGTGTCCACCGGTCGAACGACCCAGCTTTCATTAGCACTTAGCAGTGCCACCGTCATCGGCGGAGCTTCGATTGACCTCACAATCGTTCCATAGTCCAATGCGAGGGCTTTACTGACGTTTGTATTGGCTTTGGCAAGGAAATCCGAGACCATCTCGAGTTTCGCCACCTCCAGGTACAAGCGAGCACGAAATCCCAGTAACAACGAGTCCAACTCTTCCAAAGCGGTGGCTGAAAGGCTGAAAACGCGCTCCAATTGGGCACGTAAATGAGGTTGCAGCAGCGGCAAGGACAGATTCCAGGCGTAGATGCACACCCGCTCCACCAGATTGGCGTTTTGCAGTCGTTTGCTGGCTAGAAGCGCTCGTTCAAACGCCTTTACGCCTTCCACACGACGAGAAAGCAGCGTAGATTGGCGCTGGCGAGAGCTCTCCTTGCCTCCATTAAGTACGAGAGGCTTCGTGACCAGCAGAATCGCGGTGAGCACTTGATGCAGCACCCGAATCCGTGGCGACATGTTCTTGCCTTTGCTCTGGAGAACGAGGTCACAAGCGTCTGCGATTCGAAAGACTGTATTGAAAGCCGCGTGAATTGCAGTTTCCACAATCACTTCAGCATCAATAGCATCCAATGCCCGCGATTCAAGCGAAGAAACGAACGCTTTGACGTCATTTTCGGCCGTTTCGATGGAGAAAACCAGGAATCCCGTCGCTTCTTGGACGATTTCCACGTACGCGGCCTCTAAAGACCCGGAAACATTGCCCGATTTCACGCATTGCAGCTTCACCAGCAACGACGAGCGCTTATTAGTCGACGGGATCACCCGCTTGACATTCGGCACGATCTTCTGACATTCCGGGTCTTTCATCGAGCCAATATGGATCTGAACCAGCAACGCTTCCTCATACAACGTCTTGAAACTTTCGTCCGACGTTCTGGCCGGATCCGCTAAGCGTGGCGAGATCTGCACATCCACAAGGTCGTTGATGGTTTTCGCCGCATTTGCCAGTAGGTTCGCGTCCATTTGAGCGTAAACGAGTGCAAGTTGGAGGCGGATAAGCCACGCAGCGTCCGCTTCTCCGATCAGTTTCAGCGCCTCGATGATCTTCAACAGCGATGGCACGAGGAACTGGAACGTCGACGGCTTCATGAGCTGCCTCGAGATTTGCCAATACGTCACCGACGCATTGTAGACCAGGAAGTCGTAGGTCGGTCTCTTCCTCGTGTCGGTGGCGATCGGGAGCACCGACAGGATGAAATGAATGGCATTAAGCACCTTCTTGAGCTTCAGGACTCCCGTATTTAACTGAGCATCGTGGGACTCGCAATGCGCGCGAACGAACTGGGCGCGGCAGTGAAACTGGGCAGAACACACCGTTTTCATGTGAGAAGCACTCGTTTCGACAGCTCAAAGATGTGGGTTTCGCTCTTCTTTACCTGGTTTTTGAGCTGACACTCGCTGAAGAACCACTCCACACTCTGCGAGGCCGTCTCAAAGTCCGTTTGGAAGATCGCAGCCTCGGCGGTGAGCACCAGCAGCTCCGGGAGGTTCATATCGGCGCTCCCAGCCATCGACGGCACGCAGGTTTGGCCATAAACGCCAACAAGACGCTCGAAAATGGCACGTGCAGGCGTCCGAGGGCTTGGCTGGGTATCCTTCGTCGTGGCCGCATCTTGCTCCGGCATCGTCGCATACTCCAGCAAGCGCCGAAGCTCGCGATCCAGCGCCATGAGGCCTCTTTCCGGGATGAATCCACGCCCCGCTGGGGCTTGAAATCTCTCTTGCGACCCTTTGGACGGCGAACGTTATGGAAATGGCCGGCGGATCTTCAGCCCCTTCGACTGGAGTGAAAATATATTATAGATCTCTCCCTCCAACCTACCTCCTGCTCGTTATCCCCACGTCGCGTATGGCCTCTCGACCTTAGTTCTTCTTCTTGGCCAGTCCAGAGACGATGTCGTCAATGCGCAGCAGCATGCAGGCAGCCTCCACGGCCGTCTTGATGGACTGCGTCTTCACCTGGAAAGGTTCCCACACGCCCAGCTCCTCCGAGGACGTCACCTTGCCGGTCACGCCGTTGATGCCGAAGGCCTCGTCGGTCTCCGCCTGCTTGGCACGCAGCGCCGTCATCACACGCACCACGTCGGCGCCGCAGTTCTGCA
>MBAC02003857.1:0-14053 GCA_001712635.2 Nothophytophthora sp. Chile5 | reverse complement strand
AGTTGGTGCACGAGTTGAGTGGTCTTCTCGCTGACGCCGGCCTCGAAATAGCCAGCTAGCTGTTCCGTCATGATCCGCTTAACACCACCTTCCAACGATTTCCCGATCCGGGTTTCCACGGCTGAANNGACGTCGTTGACGAGTTGTTNCACCANTTGCGAGTGATATACGCCGTTGTTCACCTCACTTAGCTGCTCTTTAACGAGCTGGCCAAGATGGGCTATCAGTTCCTCAAAACCAGCTTCCATCTTGGTGTGCATTTGCTTCTCGAGCTGGCTTGCGCCATCAGCGTGGGCCGCAAGAGCCGACTGGGACGCACGACGGACCTCCACTAGCGTCTGGGCAAGCTTTTCGCCCACGGCTCCCTCAATCTGCGCTCTGGACTCGACTTGAAGCTTCTCCATGTGCTGGAGTTGCTCTTGGACGGCGAATTGAGTTGCTCTCAACCCCTCCTGGAATCGCTCGGCTATTGCCAGCTGCTGGATGCTCAGCTCTTTCATGCCCGACTCCGCGTATCCCTGAACAGCTACCAATGCAGCATGCTGCTCTTGACTCACGCCTTCTTGCTGGTTCTTCAGGACCACGTGTTCACCGGCCAGCGTCTGCATTTGAGCTATGAACTGCTCAGCAACGTTCGCTAGGTTGCGTTCAACCTCCGGCACAATTTCCATCGCGGCTGAACGAGCAGGTACCAGCGCCATTGTGTCGGAGACTTGCATGACAGCCACCTCATCAGAGCTCCCCCCCACTGCTTCTTCTTCGAAGACATCTTGGTTCTGCATCGCCGCTTGGGCGGCGGCCTGTGCGCGCGTCAGCACCATCCCTTAGCAAAGTCTTGGTGGGTGACGGCAAACTTCTTTGTGCTGCCTCTCAAGATCGATCGTGAAATATTTAATAAATTTCACTCCAATATTGACCAATAAGAAAAATGTTTTTTTTTTTTAACTAATAGCGTTCGCGAAGAACGAGCAAGCTCGTAATAGTTTCTTATCTCCCCCCCCTCAAAGCGATCGGTGAGGTGGAGATCCAAAACCTCAGGAGACAGTCTCCTGAGGTTTTGTGTCTCCCGAGGTTTTTCCGGGAGACAGTCTCCCCAAATGCTCGTCCGAGGCTTGCTTGAAACCTTGTTGATCTCGAGTATCTTTCTTGAAACCTGAATGTAATACACGTGGTTACAGAATGGGACACAATAGTTCACCTTTTCCTCCTTCGGCCGTAGCGTCATTGGGGCAAGTAGACTTGATTAGCTCTTGGGAGTTAGACTCAATGGAGTTCCCCCTCGAGCGCAAGGTGATTGGTCTCGTTGCGCTCCCATGTGGAGACCTTGATCATGCTGCTTGCCGCATCTCGAACCACCCCAGGTTTTAGGCGTGTATACACCGAAAAACACCAACTCGACCACCTTCCCATGAGACGGATGACCAGGACGCTCTTCCCAGATGCCAGAAGTGCGCAGGCACCGCCATTTCTCAGAGAGTGGCACGAGAAGTCTTTTGGGCTCAGAGCCATCCGCCTAGCAGCGTCCTTGATCAGCTTGGCTACAACGTTTTTCTCGATGGTACTTGTCCGCGAGACGGAAGTGAGGTACGGGCCCAGGGCCACTTTCTCCGCGATCCATTTGGCCCTTATGCGCAGGCATTGTTGGGCTGCCACTACTGGGCATACAGCACTGTGCTCCGAGCGATAGTGTCGGACTGTCGTTCCTTGAGCAATCCGATCGCCTTTGTGAGACTCGAAGAGGATCTCCACCGAGTGGGCTTCAGAAGCACTAGCGTCGACTTGGTTTCCGCTCTCGTATCTCAGAATCACGTTGTGGGCCTTGACACAGTGTGTACGCGTGGTGCCTGTTGACCTGTCGAGGGATACTGGTCCCCAAAGCTCTGAGCTTCTGTTGAGGAAGAAATACGCTAAGACGATTGAGCCCCACAGGAGGCCGTCCCGTTCGTTCGCGAGGTTGAGCTGCCTCCGCATTTTGAGCAGCATCGGTGTAGTAACTGGCTGCTTCTGGTCCACGTGACTGTTGGCGCGCTTGTAGCCTTGAGCGATGAGCTCAAATTCCGGATCACGGTAATCGAGCTTGGCGTTCCGAACTGCCTTGTGTGCGAATGCCCCCGTTGCCATTTTGACGTCAAAGGTCTGGAACTTGTTGCCTGTCCTGGACTTGTTGTGCGCCTCAGAGGAGCACAACCCGGCGAACAATCCAACCATCCTTGCTTGTCGTGCCCTGGGCAGTTCGTCGATCCACACTGGGAATCCGAAGTCATTGCAAAAAGACTCCCAGAACTTGAAGTTCTTGCTGTATCGTCCGAGGGTGCCTTTGGCGACTGCGGTCTCCTTGAGCTGTAAGATCTTTCCCTCGATTCGCCGTCGTCGAGTGTTGTCTGAACCGCATCAATCCCGTCAGTCAATGAGTGAACATTACACCTCCGAGTCTGCTCCATGCTTCTGCTGAACGTGTGTGTGGAGAAGTGGAGACGATACTGAGCCTGGCTCAAAGCACACTGGCGCAACAGGTCTTGTCCCTCTATGGAGCTACAAGACATCTTGTCAATGACTCTTGTGATCCAGCGAAAATTGCTGTGAACTGTGATGTGGCGCCAGGCGTTCCTCACGGACAATGATACTCCCCATGCCTCCGTCGCCATGGTGAGAATTCGAGCAACCAGCGTGTCGTTAACTGGGGCGTCCCTCTGAGCGATCTCAACTCGCTCCCTGAGCACCATGGTTGTCATTCGCAGTCCTTGTTGATGGCGCTGTAGTAGCCAGACGTCGTCGATGTGTGGCTTCCGGTCGAATAGCTCCATGGGAACTCCTGCGAACTCATTTTGGAAGACCAGGTCTCTCCACCAATGCATGTCCTTCTGAAGGAATGCTGACATTGGGACGCCAGCCTTGTGACGCCTGCGGCACGCCGTCTGAACGGCCACCAATCGCTGGATAAATGGCTTCGTGATGGGGATGAAGCTGATGACATGTCGGAGAATTCCCACCAGGCTGTCCAGTTTCATCATCGACACGAACTTCCTGCTCGACGCTTCCGTTAAGATCTTGCGCATCTTCTCGACCTTCCTCTGAGGAACGGTGATAAACTCGTCCGGGATGTTCCAGTCGATACCGACTGCGTGAAACTTGCGCGACCAGGTCGTGAACTTCCCTTCGTGCCAGCCGTCAGAGCCGAACACGAGCTTCACCCCGTCTCTGAGACGTTGCTCTGCCTTTTGAAGGCGGTCGCCGATGTCAACCTCCACGAAGACGATGTCGTCGACCCACTGGAATGCCCAGAAGGGTTCTGAGTACCCCAATACGATTGAAGCACCCGTGCACTGGTAGTGACGGACGGCTTTGCCAAACACGGCGAAGAAACCCGCCGATGCCGTCCATCCGAAGACAGCCATGCCCGACACTATGCTGTGGTTTGAGCGCGGCAATTTCCCCCCGAAAGCCGATGCATGGTCAGCGTGGACTGGTACATGGTGGAATGCATCAGCGATGTCCGCTACGATGGCGTAGATGGCATGGCCAGGAAAACGGCGACTCAGGTCAAGAATGCGCTGCAATGCTCTCGAAGAGATCCCATGTCGCGTCGGGCGAAGCATCAGAGTTGGTATGGTCGTTGACCGATCCGCCTGGCGGAGCCGATAAGTCGTGTATGATGCGACCATCGAGATGAAGGGGCTGGTCGTTCTTCGGCACCAATGTGAACGAGCTGGAATGGTACCCTGGGTTCCGTTGAAGTGTGCACGTCGTCGCAATCAAACAGCGGCCTTTGTAGTAGTCAGCCAACAGCTTGTCAGTCACGACGGTTGCGCCATGTTCCGCGCCGACGTAGTTGTCCGGCAGAGGCCGAACGCCCTGGCGCCCGGCTGGGTTGACCCAGATGGGGATAATTCCATCATCCGCAAAAGAACACAGGAGAGAGAGTTAGGGGTACGAGGCCAGCTGAACTCGATACAACCATGGGCGGAGCGCCTTGTTGGGACGGCCATCCGCAGGGGTCTGACCCCGAAAGATCCGGAGTGTGCCAGCAATACCCAGGTGGGACGCGGCGATGAGGGCATCCAGGATGACAGCGTCGACCGTAGGAATCGTGAGTGGCCCTGGACCGGCTGCGCGAAAAGCCGAGGCCATGGGGAATTGAACGCCAACCTGCCGGGCAGCGTCGCGTAAGGCAGTGAAGACGCCCGCCGGGACACAGCGGACAACGCCATCGATGAGACACGAACGCCGAGCGTTGGATGCGAACGGGGACGACAGACGTCGTGCTGGTGTGGTGACTTGGGGAGACGCCACGGGGCAGGATACCCTGGTGTGGACAGGCCGGTTGGCCCACGGGGACAGGAAGGGTCGGCGGATCAGATGCTGAAAGCGATAAAGCTCCTGGAGCACGAGCGACCAGGCCGCGGATGCATGGGCGATGAGATCGGACGGGCTATCCAAGGCAGCCGGCTGAAATGGAAGCAGGACCGCCGGGCTCAGAGTTAGATGCGGGGAAAGCTGAGCAGGCCAAACGTCACCGTGGAGAGTGACGTCCACCCCTGGGGGGATAACGTCCATGATCCAGTTGCAGAGAGCGTCGGCCGCCACGTTATACTCACGCCAGACGTGCCGCAGTTATATGAGGGGCATCATCGCCCCCAAGGATCGGATAGCAGCAACGAACGGACGGAGGTGCAGCGCCCGACACTCAGACTGCATCAAGGCCTGGCCGATGATGAGGTTAGAGTCGCCGACGGCACGGAGCGTGCTAAGTGGTCGATTGCGACATAACAATTGTAGACAGGCTAAAAGGCCCTGTGCTTCCATGGCGTTGTTGGACTGGGCACTCGCGAATACCTGAGCTTCCCAGTGGAGAAGCATGTGCGTCCTGGACCACACACACCACCCAAAGGCACTGCGGCCGGAAAGGGTGCACGCCCCACCATCGAAAGCTGCCACATAGACCTCGGTGCTGGGCTCGGTACGCCGCTGGGCGGGTGCGATCACTGGATCAACAGCAGCATCCGTTCCCGGCGGTGCGGGGATGAAAGATGGAGAGGTCTGCGCCGTCCGCGGACGGAGCAGATCCACGCAGGTGGACGCAGAAGGGGGACTAGGTCCACGCAACGCCGAATGATGAACGCTGGAGGTATGAGCGCCAGGCGCAATGTCAGGCCTCGGAGGAACACCAGATGGTGACGAGGGTGCTGTACCCAAGTCGACCCGACATGGAGACCAGGTCTCGGGGCTGGCACAGGAAACCGGCGTTCGCAATACCGCCACAGGACGGTCGCCAAGTGCACCAGTAGCAATGTCTGACATGCCAATCGCCGCTCCGACATCGCCCACGATCGGGGCGTCAGACGCGGATGACCGAACAGAGAGGCGAGTGGAGGTGCCAGGCACCGACGGTGGAAACAGTGCGTCAGACGCAGCGGGGAACACGGGCGGAAACGGAAAATCAAGTGTTATGTTATCACTGGATACAAGGAGCCTGGCTCCGTCGCCGCCCCCGCGCCATCAGGTGCGTTGGGGGTGGCCGGACTTGAGCACGCCGTGGTGCGTGGTGCCCCACTTCAACACGTCAGGTGGCAATTTAACAAGTTCGTGGACGTGGGGGCACCTCGGAAAGGTGCAGTCCTTTCGACTTGGAAGCGCATGCACACCTGCGTGCGGTCGCTAACCGGAATCTGGGTTCGGGTGGCCTCGGGAATAACAGAGGGCTGAGCTGCCGCACCCCCAGGGGGTCGGCAGGCCATGGCAGGACGGCGGTCTGGCGCTGGCCTTGCTGGCCGCCGGAGTTGTGAGCCGGCGTACGAAGGACGGCCCGGTGGACGTCATCGTCAAGAACCCGGGCGACGAACCGCTGGTACACCGGTGAGTCGCGGCGGAGCGCCTGAAGCGCACGGTCCAGCAAGTCACGGCTGTGGACTCGGTGCAAAATTTCATCGAACAACGCGCTGAACACGGCCGAGTACAAGTTGCAGATGGCGTGGATCTCTTGGGGAGGAGCAGTGCCTGGCACGTCGCGAACGGCATGCGAGTGAACGGCACAAAACACCGCCACAACATCCATCGGGTACCACTCTGCAGCGGCATCCTGGATGGCGTACAATACGTGGTGGAACTGGTCCGCACGGCGGATTTGGTGAGCAGAGGGAAGTTCCGCCCCACCCCACTGGGTGTCTTCGTGGATGACAGTCCGGTCTGAAGCGTAAGCGACCGGGTCCTCAGAGGATAGGAAGTGGTCAATCGGCCGGCTGTCGAAGTTGACCGCGTACAGCATCTTCACGGTGACCTTGGTGACACGATAGATGCCGCGGAAACGTTCATGTTGCAGCATGGAGCAGACGCGATCTTGGGTGGGCATGGCTCGGAAGCGATCGAAGGGTTCAGCCGTACCTGGTAGCCCGCCAACGGAGCGCGGTCCTACGTGAGCGACTTCATGGGCACGGGCCTCGTTATCCGTCGGACGGAAGCGGTTTGAGCCCGTGATGCGGTAACCCCCAGGGGATCGGCCGCGGGACCGAGACCGACGACGAGGGCTGCGAGATCGAGAGCGTGATCGGCGATGGAGGCTCCTGGAGCGGGAACGCCGGCGAGGGCTGCGAGATCGAGAGCGTGAACAGAGTCGCACTGGACGGCGCCCCGAGTGGTCGAACGAACGGGATGAATACCCGTGGTGGTCACGCTCAGAGCGGCTGCGGGATCGGCGCTCGTAACCACGGGAGTGTTGAGCGTCCCGCGCCAGGCGGGGAACGGGGGGTCGGCCGCGCTCGGGGGCGACGGGAACTGTGCGTAGATAACCCTAACGCCGAGGAGCCTCAGAAGGCGACTGGAAATGCCCGCCACGATGAACGACCTGGCCACAGCCGGGGGCCATAGCGTGGCTGACCAGATGCTGGGTAACCACAGGAGCAGGGGTCCCGGTCAGACCGGGCTGCCGGACGGATGCTGCCAGTTCCGCCATCTGGCGCAGCATGCGCAGCTGCTGTTCGAGAAGCATCGCGATCACCGGGTCGTCGGCGCGAACGACGGAGTACTGAACAGCCGGGCGACAGCTACCGGGTGCGGTACGGACGGCCCGGACCCATCGGTGGTAGGAAGCAACGCGGGAGAGAGGACGGACGGCCCAGGGCCAGCGGGAATGGAGGCCATAGTTGTAGCACCGGGTGCTGGTGTCGGTGACCTGGCCACCATGTTGAACTTATCGGATGGGGTCAGCAGTGTGTCGACGTCCTCGAGCAGCGGAAGAAGTACCGGGGAATGGTCCTCGGACATGCACTCCCCATCGACAGCTCCTGACACGTTGGAGGCGACGACGTAGGCTACGACAGTGGTCTGGGCTTTTTCTTCACGGGGGGGGGGGGCGATGTACACCACCGCGCGCTCACTGGTATCCACGGTGGACATGAGCGGTGTGCCTGGCACAACGAAGGCCGCGGCAACACGACGGAGGACGGTAGTGGGGTCTGAAGTCGAACCAGGGTCGAGAGCCGACCAGGTCGCAGCTAAGTGGGCAGGAGCCGACGCCAGCGGAACGCCATGAGAAACCTCCAGGAGGTACTCAGCCTGGCTGATGTGGTTGACTCGGACGTCGTCCAGCGGAATGGCCACGACCTGTCGTTGCTCTCCGGCGTAATGCCGCATGGTAACACGGCAAATGTACCCTGAACTAGGCTCCACGAGGAGGTTGATGTCGTCCACGAGGTTGATGCGCGCCGCAGGGTGGTAGGCAACCACTTGGCCGCAGAGCGGGGCGTCAGGCGTTCGGCGCTCAAACAGGGTGTCGTTGGGTGGTTACGCCACGTAGTACACGGAGAAGCGAACGAAGCGGTACAGCGACAGTAGTGGGCGCTCCTGGAGCTCGGCCAAAAGGTCCCGGAGAGGCGGAGTTAACCGCCAGTGCGGGATCCAGTACGGCACGTCAACGTGCTCCTGCAGCGCCGGCGGGAGATCTTCGCGGCGCTGGCCATGGCAGAGGAATAGCAGCGTCGCCTCCCAGGCAGGTCGTTGCATCCCGTCATCTGCGTCCGCGAACGGGTTTCGGTCGCCGGGGCGGAGCATCTTGGATCGACGGCTCAGAGCTGCGTACACAGGCCCCCACCACTCCCCACAAAGCTCGTCCGGTGCCTCGAGGCGCACAGTGCGGCCGTCATAGACCTGCAGGGACGTCTTGATCGGGTTCCGTGCGGCGGAGAGGGGCGTTAGGCGGACATGGACACCATCAAAATTCTTCTGGTAGCCTGGCTGCGTCTTCGGTTGGAGCTCTGAGCACTGGCCGGAGGTCTGTGCTCTGGCTGGCCAAACGGCGAACGATCGAGCACGTGGACTTTCCGTTTGGCCGGTTCGGAAACCCCCGGCTCAGACGGCGGTCCCTCCCCGTACTTAACCGAACACGAGTTTAAGAAGTAAACACCGTACGCTTTCGTAAGCAAAATTGAGACTGAATTGAAATTAGAAACTGTCGCTTCCCGCTCCTACGCTAATATGTAGCCTAAACTATGGCTTCTATAGTTTAGTCATATGTATCTCAAATGAATGGCGTTGCACGCATTCAAGGGGATCACTAATAAGGTGGGTTCAAGAACCTTCTGGAATCTTCCAGATTCGGGGAACCCTGAGTGTTGGTCACTG
This sequence comes from Nothophytophthora sp. Chile5, assembly GCA_001712635.2. Lineage (NCBI taxonomy): Eukaryota > Oomycota > Peronosporomycetes > Peronosporales > Peronosporaceae > Nothophytophthora > Nothophytophthora sp. Chile5. The sequence goes on along the minus strand of MBAC02003857.1, from coordinate 5,440 downwards.
CCCGCCTGCCCGCCACGTGTATTGTATACACTTCCAGCCAGCAGGGCGTATAGCGATATCCGCCTTGTTGTATACAGCCTCCGTATACAGTCTCTGTGACCACACACACTAAGTAACCCAGTTACGTTTGGGTCATTGACCGTGAAACCCCGTTACAGATGGCGCATCGATGCCAAACGGTGACCGGCTCGTCGGACGAGTTGCATCAAGAGACCACGGGCAATGCGGACAGTGCTGCTGGAGGTGACCAGTCACCGCCATTTGAGGCGACTGCTGAGGAGTTCGCTGGTGCACTGGGTGAACCTGCTGAGAACCATGAGGAAGGATATGCTGGAGGACAGAATGTTTCGGGGCTTGGAGCCCTTGCTGCTGGAACGAGTCTGATGGTACTGTCGCCTGCGCTGGGCGCGGACAAGTGCACCCTCATGGTAAATTCCCTCGCGCATTCATCGCATGCTGACCGTGGTGAGGTCGAGTGGCTCCTCGACTCGGGATCCAGGTACGTTTGCACTGATCTTGTTTCGTTTGTTCGATTCGACGACAACGTGACACATCGGTTGACGATGCTGAACGGATTCAGTGAGGAAGACGTGCTGAGTGGAGTCGTGCACCTGAGCGTGATGAACAAGCACGCTGACTGCTATGAAGAGCGCCTATTGGAAGAGGTGTCGTACTCGGTGAACGCACGCAACAATTTGATTTCAATGAGTTACATGTTGATGACGGCGGGGTTCAACCTGACGATGGGAAAGGACAAGACGACCCTAGGGCTGTCGAAGCCGTCGCTGCGTTTGGAGTTCAAGCTGGTGGATGGCCTCTACCGGATGTGGACGAAGAAGACGACCGAGAGCCCAATTGTGAAGGAACACCTGGTGCTGGGAGTGGATAAGTCATCTCGTGTGCCTGCGGAGGACACGATGAAGCTCCTGCATAACCGACTGAACTACGCAGGGATGGAGGACATCAAACGCATGGCGAAGGAGTTCAGTTTCGGGTTAAAGGTTAATTCCACTCAGCTTACCGCCTACGACTGTTTTCCCTGTCGGATGGCCCTCGACGGAGCACTCGCCCATTAGAGAAGATCGCGGTGGACATCTGTACAGCCACGATGGCAACAGTCAGCGGTGAGACTATGTTCCTGCTGCTGGCGGATGAGGCATCCAGATTCAAGAGGATGTACCTTCTGTTGCAGAAGTCCGAAACCACTGGCCACATTAAGTCACAGATCCTGCGCCTGCACGTTCAGTTCAAGGAACGCGCGTGGCGCGTGTCTATCTTACACTCAGATCATGGTGGTGAGTTTGTGAACGATGAACTGCAAGCCTTCTGCAGATCGCAAAGAATCACGACGACTTACACGAACGGCTACAGCCCGGAGGAGAACACCATTGTCGAGCGCGCGAACGGGGTGCTGCTACCGCGCGTGCGTTCTCTCCTGGCGGCGACGCGGCTACCCAAGGACCTGTGGGGCGAGGCGCTCCATCACACCGTGTTTACGCTGAACCGGTGGGTCTTGAGCACGTTGGAGAAAGGCAAGAGCCCGTATGACTTATTGTACAAGAAGCATCCAGAGCTGGGGCAGCTGCGGACGTGGGGCGCCTGGTGCCCGCACGCATCGATCCAGAAACAAGGCAAGCAGGTGACAAGCTGGCTTCACAAGCAGAGATGTGTGATTACAGCTACGACACGAAAGGAGTCAAGATGCTGAGTCTACGCAGCGGACGCGTGCGGACATGTCGACTAGAAAATGCCTGCTTCCATGAGAAGTACACCTCCACACACGCGCACGTTCAGAGGCCGTTGCATGCGGACATGAGTGAGGAGAACAAGCCGGAATCCGTTCCGGTGGCCCGAATTCGGGCGAACATGGACATGTGCCTCGAGGATGCAGATGTCGCCAAGAGAGTGGCCGCTGGAGCAGTGTTGAAGGGCGTCAATGACGACCTGGCTCACATTGAACTTGAGCTGCCTGGTTAGGCGCCAGTCCAGCCATCTGGATCCATGGAATCTTCCCCGCTGCCACCAACACCTGTGAAGCGCAGTAAGCGGTCGGAGCCGTGGTCCAAGGACAAGAAGCTGGCGAAACACCAACTCTCTTCGTCGGAGGTCGAGACGGACAGTGGGTCTGAGAATCCTATACCGCCGACAAAGCCCGACCAACTTCCTGTGACGGTGCTGCCGAGTCGGAAACGCGGTCGCCCTGGATACCTGCGCGAATACGTCGTGAATGTGGTGATCCAAGGAATAGATGAAGTGGCGATACCACAAAACTACAAGCAGGCGAAACGAAGTCTGTTGTGGTCGGAGTGGGAGAACACGATGCATTCGGAGTTGGACTCCTTACGCCGGCACAAGACGTGGCGTCTTGTGCCACGAGACAGTATCCGATGGAAGACCAAGGTGCTGACGTGTCGATGGGTGTTCGCGATCAAGCGCGACGCGAAAAGACGCCTACTGCGCTTCAAGGCTCGTTTGGTGATCCACGGATTCAAACAGGAGTTCGGTGTGAACTTCAACGACACCTACGCACCTGTCATTCGGTTTGAAACCATTTGCACGGCTATCTACTAAGGGATGCAACGTGGTTGGACGGCGATGCAGTACGACATCCAGACGGCGTCCCTGAACGGAACACTTGAGGAGACGATCTACATGTTGTTGCCACCTGGATTCGAGGACGGACATGACGACAAAGTCTGTCACATACTCAAGAGTCTCTACGGCCTGAAGCAGGCCCGTACATCTGGAACGATACACTGCATGCCAAGCTCCAGGAGCTGGGGTTCACACACATTGAGAAAGATCGAGGCATGTATGCCTGTAAAGTGGGAGGCGTGATAATCATGCTAATCACGGTGTACGTGGACGATCTGTTGCTCATTGGACCTGCGGACCTGTGCGAGCAAGTTGCCAAGGAGATGCAAACGACCTTCCAGCTAACGTCGCTGGGCGAGGTGCGCTTTCTATTGGGGATCGAGATCATTATCTACCGTGCGGCACGGCGGGTGGTGTTTTCCCAAGCACAGTACATCCGGGAGACCCATCTGAAGTTTCACATGGCTTCGTGTTGTGGTGTCAAGACGCCTGAGCCGTCTGGGACGCTCCAAGCGCGTGAACCAGCGAAAGGAGAGCCTCGACCACCGTACCAAGAGCTAGTGGGAGCATTGGGCTATTTGGTGTCGGGCACCAGACCTGATCTTGCCCATGCTGTGCGGAACCTGGGCAAGTATCTGGCGAACTTTGACTACAAGCACTTCGTTCTAGTATGTCATGGGGCTCGTTAGGAGTCCCGACACTAGCTTACACTGCAGAGGATTGCGAAGACGACTTGGGCTTTAGAAGGTAAAAACAACTCTGAAATCTATTGAGTTTTGAACCGGGCTCCCTTCCCGGGCCCCCTGGCCTCTGACATGACGTGGAAGCACGCCATTGGCCAAAACCTACCTACATCTTAATATCAACCAATGATATAGTCAGAAAGGGGGCGGGTCCCTTATTATCCAATAAGGAGCCGCCCCACTAATATCTGCCACTCACGTGTAAGGGAGGGCCCATTACACCATCCCCCCCTAAAAGTGCGCCCTCGGGTGCACAAAAGCAATATCTCCTAAATATGCAGGTAGAAATGAAAATCAGAAAGCCAGACTGAGTGACGTTCTTGGACGCGACGCGAAGAAGCATCCAACGGCGAGCGCTCACGATCCAGAACGCGGCGAAGGCAACAGGCAAGGCGGCGGCTTCTCCAGCGACAGCAATGACGGCAACTTCTGGCGCGGCATCAACATCAGCCGCGCCAACGACAGCGACGACCCCAGCGGCAGCGACAACGGCGGCGAATGTGATCGCGGCGCCGACTACAAGCGCGGCACCAAAAACAACTGCGGCGGATGCGACAATGCCCGTGGAGTGTGTGATTTCAACGGCGTCGACAACGGCAGTGAATGCGGGGGCGACAAACGCTCCCCTACCGTCGGCAATTATATCGGGGGCGACAAACGCTTCCCTGCCGACGGCAACGACTGCGACAACGACGGCCGAACCACACGCGATATCGGGGACCGCGCGCTGGCGGCCCCTTGACGAATTCCTGCGCCCGCTTGAACTGCACGAGCTTCTCGACGAGTTCCCGATCCCGCTGGAGGAGGCGAAACGACTCTTCGTTCGCTTCCGTTCAGGGTTCCGCAAGCGGATGGACGTGAATGTGTCGAGTCTCACGTACTCCTGGAACGCCTTTGTGCGGCGGCCCTCGTCGAGGACATCTATGCGGTGATCGAAACTCGGGAGGCTGAACGTTGTCAGTACTCGCTGTCTGGATTGCGGGATGAAGTGCATCGTATGTGCTGGGAAGAAGACCGCGTCTGTTACGTCGAGGCGACTGGTGGCGATTGCTGCTGCGTCTCTGGGTACGGCTCAGGAAGCAGCATAGACGACTGGGACGCCGAGGTTCGCCAGCGCCCCATCGATGACGCCTTGCGCTGCGCGATCGGCTCATATCGTCGCGCACTCAGTCAAGCTAGGCGCGCATCAAGCGCGCCGCTTCATACCCGGCCACCACATCCGGAACGTCATCGAGCAGATGCTGGCGTGGCTCCCACGTATCAGCGCTCGGAGGGAATCCAAGCCAGCGCACTCGGTAGCTACGGGAGTTCGGAGCGTGGCTCGTGGAGCGGCTCCTTCCGCTCCGGGATGGTGGGGGATCTTCGTGATCGACGATCCGATCGACAATCCAGCGACGTACACCTTGGGAGTCGACAAGCGGAGGTGGACCGTCGCGAACGAATGCCGAGGGAGCGGCGCTCATACGAGCAGCCGCTCCAGAGTTCGCATCAAGCCGAGCGCTCGGATCACAGAGACTGGCGTTCCTCGGGGTCAGTGCCGGTGGAGTCGTATCAGGCAACGTACCAGACGATCGTCCAGAGCCGGCGGACGTATGAAGCTCACCCGGAGTCGGAACAGGCGACTCCTCGGGGCGACGTCGAGCATTCTGAGGTGGCGAAGGAGTTGAGCGATCTGAGGGAGAGGGTTCGGATCCTCTCCGCGGAGACGGACACGGCTCAGGGTGACGTGCGCTACAACGAGGAGAGCCTTGAGAGCTTGAGCAAGACCGTGTTCGACCTGAGGGGGCAGCTGGAGTCGCTGAAACAGTCTCATGCTGTGACGGGGCCGTCACACGCACAATGTGCAGAGGAAGTTCCTTGCTTAATAAGCTCAAAGCGACGGAGTCTCTTCCGACGTCGCTAGCTTATACTCAAGCCAAGTGCTTTGCACCTTTGGTTCGGTTAGTAAACCCGTGTTTATTAGGATAAACACGTAACGCTTTTCCAAGCAAAATTGAGACTGAATTGAAATTAGAAACTGTCGCTGCCCGCTCCTACGCTAATATGTAGCCTAAACTATGGTTTCTATAGTTTAGTCATATGTATCTAAAATGAATGGCGTT
>MBAC02003854.1:0-32372 GCA_001712635.2 Nothophytophthora sp. Chile5 | reverse complement strand
CATGCGCTCGCGGATCTCGGCCGCCATGACGCGACTGCGCAGCTCGGCGTCCTGCTCCAGCACCATGGCCACAGCCACGCTCTGGTCCTGACTCGAGCCGCCATTGCGCAATCGCTCGAGCGTCAGCGCATCCTGAAGGCGACCGCCGTCCGCACGGTCCAGACACTGCTGGATCAGATCGTGCAGACGGTTCAGTCGGTCCAGCTGGCCGCGCTGCTCCAGCTGCTGCGTCTGCTTCGGGTACAGCGTCGCCACGAGGTCTTGCAGCACGCGGTTCACCGCCACTTGGTTACTTAACGGAGCGGCCACCGGATGCCGACACGTCGGACAGTTGGGACAGCTCCGCAGCCACAGCTCCACACAGGCTTTGCAGAAGCTGTGGCCGCACGGCAACGTCGCCGGCTTCAGCATCAAGTCGCCGCAGCAGATGGCGCACGCCAGCACCTCCAGCACCGCAGGAGCGCTCTCTTCCAGCTTCGTGGCGTCTTCCTGCTCGCCTTCGGCTGGCCGAAACGCCTCTCTACTAGCAGCCAAGGCGTCCACGAGCAGCTGGACGTGGCTCCAGTCCACCGCGTCCTCCAGCATGTCCACGAACCGCTCCCGACTCACACGGGGCACGTCTCCGTCCCCCAGAAGCTGCTGCGCCTGCCGCAACGTGTCGTCCACGGCCTTGGCTGCTGTCGCGTCGTCCTGGTCGGCGGACAGCGAGATCCGGGCCAACTTGCGCAGCATGCCCACGGCGTAGGCCGCCAGCGGCTCGCTCGGCAGCGACGTCACCATACTCGCCTCGAACTCGGAAGTGCAACTCGGAATTGAGGGAGACGACTGCTCGGTTGGACAAAAGCGCGCGGCTTATTTTCTCTTGTGAACGTCTGGAGAGGAATTGGATAGAGAACAAATGCGAAATGGCAGGTTCATTGGATTGAACAGGGGATTTGACCGCTAAAACAAGGTTTGACTTGATCATATAACACAGGGTATGCGTTATCTAAAGCGTGGATGGGAATTGTTCGTAGACAGGACCACGAAGTTGGTGCGGGACCGTTCCTCCTCCCACTCTCCCCAATTGGGACGTCGCTTGCGCAGTGTGTGTATCCGGATAGTTCGTGCTGCACTCAGCGTATACCTTCCCTTTCGGGACAAATGCCGCATCTGTCCCTCGTTTCAAACGCTCTAAAACAAGGGACAAACCAATAGATCCTCCCCCTTCAGCAGCCAGCACGAGACAAGACAAGACACCAGCAAACGCGTGGAAGCCGGCGCCCCAGAAGCGCTCTCCATCTCGACTCTCCTGCCCGCATCCGCATCTCCGACCCCTTAGGGAACATGCAGCAGCCTCCGCCGCCTCCGTCGGCGCCTCCTGCGCCCCCCAGTTCGACCGACAAGCCGCAGGACGGCATCCCGTACATCGGCTCGCGCATCAGCCTCATCTCCAAGACGGACATCCGCTACGAGGGCTTTCTCTTCAACATCGACACGCGCCAGAGCATGGTGGCGCTGCAGAGCGTGCGCTCCTTCGGCACTGAAGGCCGGCGCGCCGAGCACGTGCCGCCGTCGCCCCAAGTGCTGCAGTACGCGACCTTCAAGGCCTCGGAGATCCAAGATCTGCACGTTTGCGAGGCCGCGCCGCCGCCGCCACAACCCGCTGCGTCGCAGCCCCAGCCTCAATCCTATGCGCAGCCATCGTACCCTCCTCCCATGCCGTCGGGGCCTCCACCGCCCATGCCGTCAGCGCCACAGCAACCCAAGTCGCCGGTGGCAGCGCCGTCGAAGCCGACGTTGCTGACGCCTGGGTCCGTTTCCAGCGCCCAGATGCACCAGACGCCATCGCCGCGACAGGCACAGCCGCCTGTGGCCATGTACAGCCAGCAGCCGATGCAGCCCAGCTACGATCAACATCAACATCAGCAGATGCAGATGCAGCAGAGTGCGCCTCGGGCGAGCTATAACAGCAATCCTAACCGGCGACAGGGAGGGAGTCAGTCTGGCCAAGCGGCCAACAATGGCATGCGCACGATCCCCGGCATGGGCGGCCACTTGCTGAAGCGTAAGGAGCGACGCGTGCCGGGTGGCAACGCGGAGGTTGGCGGCGTGGGTCCAGCAGCAGCCTCGGGGGAGTTCAATTTCGCCGAAGGACTCAACGACTTTGACAAGCAGGAGGAGTTCTCGAAGCTGGACGAAGAGGTGAAGCCGGAGACCAAGGGCTCGTACCAGAAGTCCTCGTTCTTCGACACCATTTCGTGTGACGCGTTGGACCGACTGGAGGGCCAGCGGAGTCGCATCACCGGCGCCGAGGAGCGCAAACTCAACACGGAGACCTTTGGTGCCGTGGGACTCAACAACCGCCGCAACTTCCGAGGTGGACGCGGTGGTCGCGGGGGAAGACGCAACGGCGGCTACCGCAGTGGCAACTGGAACGGCGGCCGCGGGAATGGCATGGGCCCTGGCAACGGCGGCCGCGGCCGCAATCCCAACCGACCGCAAGCTACCGGACCGTAGGACCGACTTGAAAGCAGACATCTCTGGGTCGAGCGCCAAGTCAAGCGCAGATACTATGATGGGGTAGACTGGAAGACGATGCGCTAATCGACCAACCTACTGATGGATGAAACAGCGTCTGCTTGATGGCGACTTACAGTAATTGGCCTCGTACTTGTTGACGCTTAGGCGCACTGTCGGATGTGCTCCAGTGCTCCGTAGAATTGCTGACTGTCCAAGCTCGCGTCGCCCTACACAACAACACAAACGTCGTAGGCGTTAAGTGTCTCGACAGCCCCATATGGACGGGTCCCCAGCCTTTTGCCTCGCGAGTTTGGGTCATACCCAGGTATCCAGCTCCTCGTGCATGCATGCCACCAATGTCTCCAAGTAGACTTCGTTCTCCTGGCTGAGGTTGAACACTCGGTGTTCCGTCAGGTCAGTGCGAGCGACGGTCAGATGCCAACGGAACCACACTTCCATCTCGCGTGCAGTTATGGTGGGCTCGAAGTGGGCGATGAGCTCGAAAGGCGGCGGTCCGGCGAACAAAGAGTAGCGGAACTTGACGTAGCAGTGGCTCTCGACGTCGGCGGAGACCACAGCGAAGCTCTTGTCCGTGGCCTAGAGTCACATCGGCAATGGGGTCGTTAGAAGGCGATGCGATGCACGAGAGGTATCGGATGGACACTTCACCTGCTCGAACTTCAGGCGAATGCATTGTTCCAGGTTGGCGTAATGGAACTGAATGATCTTGTCCAAGAACTCCCGTGCGATCGGGTCGGGTGAAGCAGCGACCATCTTCTCCGCGATGTTGTACAGTTTACCCACGTATGCAATCCATTCCGACGGGATGATATGGCCGTTGCCGTCTTCATCTATCGTTGGGGACGGCGGCACGATACGAGATCTCGGCGTGAGCGGATAGTCCGATGCGAAGGTTGATGGCGACGGCAAAGCCGGGGCGTCTAGTGTCTGTGACGAGTTCGACGGTGCAGCGATAGTCATCCCTGGACCAAACTGGGCGAGGTAACTGGGGTAACCTGGTGTATGGCGGACAGAAGAACCAACAAACTCCGGTTAGTCGAGAGCTAGGGAGCTCACTGAATACGAGAGAGAGAGAGAGAGAGTCGTACGGCCCATGACGCATTGTTTCACGTGATACAGAGCTTGGTAGAACTCCTCGCGGTCCATGTCTTGATTTGTCTACCCCACAACAACCACAGGAGACGATTAGCGATAACATGGGATAGCCACCAATCCGGAATCGCAGGAAATCGTTTACCCAGGACTTGAGTTCCACGTAGACGCAGCTCACGAGCATCTCCACAACGGCTTCAGCTGCGTCGGAGAACTGAACCTCGTGTCGTTTTGCTGCATCTTCCCGAGCGATCGCGAGCTGCGTGTCGAACCACGTCTCGATCTCACTCGAGGGGATCGCCTCCTCCCTCCCAGCGATCTGCTCGAACGGCGGCGGCGCCCCAAACAGCGAAAGCCGGTACTTCACGTAGCAGTTCGCCTGGATATCGCTCGAAGCTGTCGTGAAGTCCATGTTGGGGGACTAAGAGACCCAACGCAACACAACATGACACGTTCCTTCAGTTTTCAGACACAGAAAGTCGGCAGCTTAGCATTGGGGACGCACCTTCAGGAGCTGCTGGTGAATACAGACGCCGAGTGTGTTGTAATGGAAGAAGGCGGCGCCGCGTAGGAAGGCCTGAGCCACAGGATCGCGGCCTTGATCGATGATACTGAGCGCCACCTTGAGCACGTTTTGCACGTAATCCTCCCATTCCATCGGCGTCGTATTGCCATCATGGTTCTCGTCGAGCACAGCGGACGGAGGCACTTTGCTCAACCGCGGCTGGAGCTCGCTCTTGTCACTATCGAACGCAGGATTCGTTGGACTCAATTGGCGGAGCCCTGATGGAAACCCCTTCGCGATGTTGCTCTCGATTCCCCAGTCCTTGGGCGCACCCGCCAGCTCCGCCAACGTCAAGGGCGTGGCTCTTGCACCGTGTGCAGCTCCAACGTCGCCCCACCAGGGCACGGACTGCACTCTCACGACCGACAGCAGGCCCAAAACCAAGAGCGTCTTCGCGCCGCTCATTTGACGCATTCGCTCGCCTTCCCAAGGCACTTTCAGGGCAGGGGTGACCTTCACTTTTAAGGCGGCTTCCAGTCCTCTTGGGCTTTTGGCTCAGTGAGCGATCCAAGATCCTTGCCAAGGAACGCCGACCCTTGGTGAGAAGGAAGCCTCCGCCGCCGCTCATTTCGCGAATCAACTTTTAGCCGCGGATTCGCCGACTCTTGGCGGCAATGAAGCCCTCTCCACCGCTCATTTCCCGCAGAAGTGTCGATGCACGGGATCTTGGCTTTCGTGTCACGCGTCGCAAGTGCAGGTGGGCTTGGCAAACTATTACGAGCGCATCGGACTCTACCACTTCTTCCAGGAAATCTTGGCACTCGAGGCGCTCGGTGAGGCACGTAGCTTATGTGCAGAACGCGTGAGCAGCCATCTCGCGACAAGACCAATTACAGAATCCGCTCTCACTTGTTCCACCATGGTTGGCAAATGAGTAGCGAGCACGGCCTCTGTATTATCACGCTTGCAGGTCATTTTGAAGTGCACCACGGACAATGTTCACATCGACACCAACGTCGTCTCCACAGCTTCCGCCGTCTGTTGTCTGTATAAGACTTAGGCCTCAGAAGCAACCGTGCGGATGGCGCCAACCGTCACCGAGCTTCACTTTCACAGCGACCTGGGGAGGAATTCGACATCCTCACAAACGAGAGCGAGCCGCCGACCTTTGACGAGTTGAAGACCTTCTCCTCCGGGGAGTTCAAAGCGAGCGGCGCGAGACGAAAGCGCCTCTCACTTGCATCGTAACGATCGTCTCGACTGGACAATGCAAGACGTTTAACCCCGTCTGATTGGTAAAAACTAGGAGCAAATAGCGATATGATTGGCTGGATTGAGTCAACTTCAACATGACTGTTGCATCCACATGTTTAGCAAGGACACCTTTCAAACGAAGGCGCATGCCGCCTTGTTCACGACCGATTTCATACGGGCAGCATTCCCAACAAGGTTTACAATCGGTCGGCCTGCCAGATACTCATCCAAGCAGTGTCGGCTGTCGTTCAGCGACTCGTGGACTCGCTTGCTGCGTGAAAACGGTGGGAACAGAGACCATCGAAATTACCTCTATTTACCGGTACCGTTGCCGGTATCCGGGATCCAAACGACGGTAGTAATTTCGGATCACAATGTGGAGTTCGGGAAGAGGGGCAGTCGACATCGGACACAGCAGCATGGAGTCGGAGCACACTCAGGTCCAGGTTCAGACCAGTCCGCGCAGCGCGGAAGGCGGCGAGGCGAACCTTTCCACCGAAAGCGTTTCCTGTTATACGCACGTGCAAGGCCGCGAGCACATGGCTTCCGCGCGTCGAAGAGCGAGACAATCCACGCGCAAAATACGGAGCGCGCACGATTCGTGGAAGCCGTCCCAGCACTGATGTTTCGGCTGCATGCATCTTAGTGGCCCAGGCAAGAGCTTGCGCGCATAGGATCTCTTCGCATTCCTGCTTTGAGCAATTTCCAGACGAAGCTCCGCTCTCCCTCCAGTATGGGGGCCCAATTCTCATTGATGCAGTCACAGGAAACGGCCCGAAGGACTCCAGCGCGTCGACCATCGCCCGAGATTCCGCTTCGAGTGGTCAAGATGCAACCGCCGACGACTTGCAACGGCGGAATGCTCGCAAACCGGTGGCATTTGGTCCGCAATCGCTGCGACGCGCCTTGCGACCAGTTGCACGAGCTTACGAGCATCTTCACCGCGATGCTGGACGGCGACAGCCGCTCCAAGCGCAAGCTCCGGCTGCAGTGAGTGCGCAGGCGCAGGCAAGCCAGTAATCCAGCCACTCGAGCGTCATCCTGGTTAGCGCTGACAGCTGGTTGACGCTGGTCATGTACGCATATTGCTTGTAATACTTCATATATTAGTGACATGCTTCGCTCCCGACAGTCGCTCGAGCGCTTTCTTAATGCTAAAACACTGAAATCAGAGACGGCTTGACCGACACTTGAGACACATGCAGTGTTGGTCGACAGCTTAAGCGCCCATGGGCGCCGTGCATTGGCAGAGCGACACGCCGCGGCCGTTGAGCTTCTGCACGTCGCGTGCGTTCGGACTTGGCAGGAACTTGCGGTAAAGCTCCAGCTGCGCCGGCGACGCCTCGAGCATCTCGCGGACGACGATCCACTCCACGCCCTCCGAGTACGGCGGCGTGGTGAGCGAGCCCGTGTAGCGGAAGATCTTGCCCTTGAGCAGGCTGTTCAGGTCCGCGCCGCCCGAGATCTTGCCCACGTTGACGTGGTCGTGCTTCTCAGGCGCCAGACTGGCGATCTCGTCCCAGAACTGCGCCAGGAACGCGCTCTCCTTCCCTTCGCGGAAGAACACGCCCACCACCGCGAGATCGCCGTCCTCCGACTGGTGCACAAGATGCAGCTCCATCGCACGCGCATTGCCGTTCACAGTGTGCTCGCCTATAACCGACGAACACGGAGAAACAAACAGACACATGTGAGCACGTGTACTGCAACTATGAGAGGCAGGCAGGCAGGCAAAGCATAACGTACTTGGGGCGTGGAAGTGGAACTGCACCGTGTAGTACTTCTTGCCGTTGAGCGTGAGGACGTTCTGCGTGTGGTCGCTCCAGTTCACCTGGAAGTTGGCGCCCTTGTGCACCAGCTCGATCTCCGCCGGGGCCGAGCCGAACCGCAGCGCCACCTTGCGCGGGTCCAGCGCCACCACGTTGGCCGAGTCCTCGTCGACGATGTCGATGGGGGACTGCGTCGTCATTGTGGGCTGCTCGGCCCCCTTCTCGGCAGGACGTCCAAAGATGGTGGCCCAGGCCAGCTTGAGGTACTTGGTAACGAAGGAGCCCATGCTGGGATAAGAGGTGGCGAGGTGGGATGTCAGTGTGGCAGGTCCGAGGCAGAATGGAGAATGCCAATGCCGCTGCGGGGGAAAGGCACGCTGGATGCTTGGAAGGGTGCACCTCTCTCGCCATGAGAGGCTTCGCTCTTTTCTTTGCAATTCGAAGCCTCGATCATGATCAGCCAGTTCCGCCTCGGCCTCAGCGTCCACAGGCGGGAGATGAGCTCGTGGCTTGCTATTTTTATTGTAATTCTTTATAAGTTTATACTTTTCCTCCGCTGGCCACATCATTTTTATCTGGACGATGAATGAGTCACGCACTCCGTTTCACTGTGGATGGCCGTGGCAGGTGTCGCAGGCGTTTGCGCAGATCGATTGCTTGCGGTTTCTTTATCTGGAAATGCGGCCAGCCGTGGCGGTCTTGAGGGCAGATTGCGCGGACCGAGCTGGCTCAAGCGACGCTTACTCGGAGCATCAACGTTGGTAATTCCTGGCTGCGAGCTGACTTGGCTACTCTAGTGCATGCGGACTGTATGTGAAGGAACGTCAGCAATGTGGCTCCGTCTGAGTTGTTAAACAAGCAAGAGAACCAACAGCGCGACGTTCATTGCCCAGAAAAGCAACACCCCACTTTTGCTGGGTCATATCCAAAGCCATAAAACCAACAAGTTTCACATGGTGAAATGACGGTCTGCTGAAACTCTTTGAATTTATAGTGTTCGAAAGTATCCGTGGGCGGCAGGTAAGTTTCAGGGGAAACTATATTCCTCGTCACGTCATCGGCGACAGGCTGTATGGATTTGGAGGGCGATCCGAATTGGTGGGAATTATTGTCATGAGCATCACGGCGATAGACGGCAGCTCGGCATCCAGCCTTGATTGCTGCGAGCTATATTTCCATTCTCATGCTAACTTGTGGCCGCTTACGCCTCGCCTCCTCTAGCATAATATTGTTGTTCCGGTCCTGGGATTGATACAGAATTGTAAAGAGCTGAACACACTCGCATGACGCACAGACGGCAAAGCGCTCCACGAAGATTACGATCGGTGACTTCTCGATTAACCCAGGATTTGCAGGCTGCAACTTCTTAGGTTTCAATCCGCAGCAGTTGGAGTGCCGCAAGCTGGAGCCATTGTGCGTTCGTTGCAGTTCGTTGCAGTAAGTACTGTTCAACGCTGCGATACGTTGCTCGAGAACCATGCAGGCGTCGTAATCTTGCTACGAGCTACGGGTCCGCTTTTGCTTTCATCGGGTCGTGGGGCGTTGGACCATAAAGCAAAGCTTCCATGCATTTTCGCTGCTGGAGTTTCCCTCAAGTTATACTAGAGAGAGGTTTGTCGTTGATAATTCCGCCGAGCTTAAGCTCGGCTAAAACAACGCAGTCAACTAGTGAAATAAGCGCAAACATCCCAATCCAAACTCTCCTTGTATCGCGCGTTTCCGAGCTCAGTTCCAGTTCAGTCCAGCCGCTCCAAAAACGCGCCTCTTGCAGCCCAAGCACCTTGGTGCTCATGCTCGTGATCGACAGTGCCTCAGCTGCGGATGTGGTCCAGAGAGCAAGCGCACCCGGAGCGCCGCTAGTGAACGCAATGCTGGCGCTAGCACCCACCAGTGCATGCTGCATTATCTTTGCGTCAAGCGAGCTCTGCTGCGTGCAATCTTGTGAAACTGGTTCTCTCCCCCGCCGCGCTCCAACACACGCTTTGGGCATTCAACGAAAAGTGGCGGCGCAACTTGCAGAAACATGGATGATATCTTCGACACCCAGCAGTGTGATACCAAGTTATCCAATTTGTTCACAGGAGACTGCTATGAGAGTCCACTTGTATTAGCCTCAGGGGTATTATTGGTGGTGCCGTCACCTCGGTGCGTCGCCTCCAGTCGAATCTGGTCTTCAGCATAACGCAGCATCGATGGCCAATCTAGATCAGAGGATCGGATGGAGATATCGTGAGCTGGGGGGGGCCAACTGATTGATTCGCTTCAACCTGAGGCCTTTGTGTTACTTCAGAGCTTACTTCAGGTCGTGACGCGCCGATCCAACCGCTCCTCCGCGTAGAACGTGCGTGCCTTGCGCTCGCTGGTGATTGGGTGGCGGCGATGTGAGCTCATCTCGCCCATCCGCCAACGACTCACCACCGCCCCACGTGCGTGGCACAAGCTACGGTACCGGTAGCCGCCTGCAAATTCGGAAAGGCTCGAAGCGCCTCCGATATCAGGCAGTGTTGGTGGTGCTTCCATGCCACATGCCGCATGCCACAGGGTCCAGTACGCGCCCGCGTGTGTCCAGCGCACTTTGGATTTGGTGGAGGGCGGCCGCTGTCAGCCAACGGGCTCCGCTAACGTTCGGTGGCGACATGCCTGCCGCACCTTGAAGCGGGCCTGGGAATGGGAAATGGGTGCTGTTCTCCCAGCGTTCGGCCCGGCTGCGCGCATTCGAGAAGCGGCCGCCATCGAGTTTCGTGTCGGAGCCGTGGAACGCGTGCGGAAGCCGTCGTCGGGTTGGAGCGCGCGCATCACGCCGCACTTGTCGGCTCCTTGTGCTCGTGGTGTGCCCTACACATAAATCAGGCCGGCGCGCAGGTTGACCCACCGGTTCGCGTTCGCGTGGATGGATGCACGCACGTCTGCCGAGCTGGCGCGCTCAGCTTGAGTGTCTGCAATGCGAGTGCTTTGGTAAGGCTCGCTCGTTGCTATTTGCATGCCTCGGTGACTGTAGATCGTCTCTGAGAGAGAGGTGCTTTCGTGACAGCATGTTGCTCCGCAATGGGAAGTTGGCTCGCCTGAATCTCCAGCGACCAATAGATTCCTGGCGCTGTCGTCTCTTAGCTGCAGACTTTGAGCGGCTGACATGCTGGCGCTTGAATGTCGTTGCGCATAAGAGTGCGATATGCCATAGAAGTCACGCCGCTTCACGCTTTCTATCGACTCTCATTCATGTCATTCTGTATTTATTTAAGTAGAAAAGCGCAAGTCGACCTTCCTTGTTGCTGTCTGTCTATTCCTTTCGCTCGAAAGCTTCGCTGTCGCTGTCGCTGTCGCTGTCGCTGCGAACAAGAAGCAAGCAAGACTACCTGCACACACCAAATTGCTATCATACCAGTACAGCACGAGCTACCTCTAGTGGTCACGTCGCTCGTCCTTCACGAGAAGAGGCGGCGGCTTTGGTTCTCGCCGGGCGGGAACTCCATGGGGACAGCGGTCACCGCGCTGCATTGTGTGAGACAGAACGCCTTGGCCAGTGTGGTGCCATCGGGGATGCCGGCAGCGTCAGCCGCGGCGCGTACGAACGCGTCGTTCTCGATGTAGGCGAACATGCCGCACAGTTGACCGAACTGCACCACGCTATTGGGCGCCAGCAGCACACGCGCGTACCGGCCGCCGGCTTTCGTGGCCAGGAACGTCACCATGTCGTCCACGACCGACTCGGCAGAGATGCTGCCGCGCGGTTGTGTGAGCCAGGCGGGCATCGCCACGCCTTCATCCACGGCATTGGCTGCGTCCACGAACTGCGCCAGCGCGCCGAGGTCCCATTGCAGCGTAATGCCCGGTTCATCTTCGCTCACGGCTGCGGAAGCCAAGTATTCATCCACCTAATCAATCGACCGAGCAAGCACACAAGATATAGGCGCAAAGACCTGGCGCTGGTTAGTCATCACGAATACCAGATAGACACATCACGGGTCTGGAGCATGGGCTGGTTGTCCACCTACCTCTGCGAGGCAGTCCAGGTACGAGAAGGCAGCAGCCATCGGGTCGGTCGGTCGCTCAATCTGCTGGGGGCCGGAAGAAGCCGCGTGCTACGTTGAGACGTGAGCTGCTTGGGTCTGGCTGGATGTGGGGCCAGGGAGCGAATGGGCTGAGCTGGTCACGACGACGGGGAGCGGGAGCTGGGAGGGGCTGACACGGGAACTGGCGAGCTGTCCTGGCTGTCCTGGCTGTCGGTTTCAGCGCTCGTGCGAATCTTATTCCCGGCTGCGATGGCTGTTGAAGAAGGTCGGTCGGCCAATGATCCGCATCAGCCAGAGGCTCCGCATCAGGCAGCAGCTCGGCTTGGACACGACATTGCGACAGCCGTGGGATGCGAAGCAGCGCGTACCGTGGAGATCGTTAGAATAGGACGCGGAATTCCGCCAATCACGGGCCGGATAGAGAGCTGATGCGGCTTCCACCACGCGCGATGAGCCAATCAGCGACGAAGATCTCGCGACGCGGATCGACTACGAATGGTCGACGCCGCGAGAGCCGTCGGAGAATTGCCGCAGGGAGCGCTGCATCGCCGCCGACTGTCCCTTTCGCGGAAGGGCGTCACGCCAAGCGCTGTGGTTGCCAGCATGGAAGAAACCCGATCTCCGTTAGCGATATCGTGAACTGGTTGAATGATGGATGCCAAAATCGCAACCTGGTTCGTCAAAGGTCGCGAACAGAAGACGGTCTGCTATTCACGTTGCAAAAACAAACACCGTCCACTATTCCGATATATCGAGTAAACCTCTTCCTGCATTTTCCGGTGACCAGTTCGCGTTGAAGCTGCGCAGCACACCAGCCTACTCTAACGTGGTCCACAAGATCTCTGCCGTTTGCAAAGCACCAGTGTTGCCTCAACATCCTAAATTGATGTGTCCCACCTCACAGAACAATTCCGGCGACGAAAAACTGGCGGAATCCAAGGCTTCATTCACATATCCCTCGGATACAACCGCACGCGCCGAAGAAGGAATCTCCGCTCCAGCCTCCGCTCGCCGTAATGGACGCCAAGTCTCCCCCCGCCTCTGAACCTACCGCGGCCCCGGCTGCCAGAGTGGCACCGCTGTCAGTCTCCTACGACCACGACCACGACCACGACAAGAGCTCTGCGGGCGCCAAGTCGCCGCTGCGCTCGCCGTCCAGCGTGCCCAAGAGCCCCAGCGCCTTCGAGCAGAAGCCGCTGCTCATGCCCAAGCCCATGTCTATTTAAGCTCCGGCAACGCAATGCACTGGACGAGCCAAGCAACTGGAGCCGCTCGCGTTTAGCGCCCGGTTTCCTCTTGTTGCCCCGGTTGCTTCAACATAATGACGACAAAATAGTGGGAAGCGCAATCTTTCCACGTCAAAAGGGGGCCTGAACTAACGTTAACTGTCTAGCGGCAGTGCGAGCCGATGGAGATCAAGAGAGGCGTGGCCAGTGGATTCAGGCCGGAGGAGGCGACGGCCAAGGGGCACTCGAGCAACACTGCGCCGTCCTGCGAGGCCACCAACGGCACGCTTTGCAGTCGGCCGATGGACTGCGTCTTCCGGCTGTGAGGCTGCTGCATTGACGCGATGCCGCCTCCATCTTCCTGCGGCGAATCCGCAGGCGATAGTGAACACGCCAGCTCCACACGCTGGTAGGTTCGTTGGTCACTCGCTCGAGTGATGCATTGCGCTTCCTCGTCCCAAGAGGCTCCGAGAATTATCACACCTTCGAACACAGCGAAGGAATGCTCCAACAGCGTCGAGTTCGACGAATCGAACGCTGCCGAGCTGATCGCCTTGATGTCCTGAAGCTCCTTGAACTTGTCAGCGCTGGATTCTAGTGACAGACGTAGCGTGAATTGGACGGCCGAGTGCTCGTGGAAGTCGGGATGCCCCTCGCAGTACTGAGCCTTGGCGAGCTCGAGGACGTGGGTGACCGGCAACCCGCAAGCGAGAAGTCCAGGGAGCCACCACCGCACCAGACCGGAGTCGTGATGTGGTGTGCGGATTGAGAGGAAGCTGCTCCAGTCCTGATAATGTTGCAGCACATCGTGCAACGACCAACTGGACGCGATCGGCGGAGAGTCTCGAGGTAGCAGATCAGGCGGAACTTCATTGCGTAGTATTGCCACGATTTGCTGTCGCACTTGGTCGTCAGCCACATAGGAAAGCATCACGTTCGGTTGCTCTTCTTGGTCTTGTTCTTCGCTGCTGGAGTCTTCTTCCTCTTTGCCATCGCCGCCATCTGACGGTTCCAGTAAGCTGTTCGTGTTATGGGGGTCTCCAGCCTCCGCCTCCCCGTATGTCATGAGACGATTGAGTAGTGTATCCAACCCACGACAATACGCGTCCACCTGGACGTTATACACGTCCACCATGGTCCTCTGCGCTTCCTCAACCTTTCCGTTCTCTGACGCGAGGCGTTCCCACTCTGAATGCTCTTCCTCTTGCTCTTCATCACTGTGGGCGGGTCCTTCTTCTTGCTCACAAGCCCCCAACTCGAAATGCTGAGGCAGCGCTTCGGTCAGAATGGCTCGGAGGACCGCAATAGCATCTCGTAGCGGGGTGGAGGCGGCCAGTTCGGCCGCATCGCCCAAAAGCGCTGTGTTGTGCTCACTTACCCACCCAAAAGCTCGCGTCCACGTCGGTGGTGCATATCCCGGCATCTCCACGGAGCTGGGAACAGCCAGAAGACCACGGGAACTGCCTCGAACAGGTGGACCTCGGTGGACATGATTGAACCCAAGCAACAACGTCTGCAGCTTAGCGTCCGCTTGACGGTCCAGACTCGCCGTGTACCCCCACATAAGTTCCAGCCATTGGCTGAATGACGCGACTATCCGGTGCAAACTTTCCGTCGGGAAGCCCAGGAAGCCCAGTAGCAATGGAGAAACGGATGAAGCCAAGACACTCGATCTCCCCATCACCGACAGCGAGCGCTGTGGCGTCTCCTGCGTAGTGCTACTCGCAGTGCCTTGTAATTGCTCGCGAACTGTCATCTGGCGATTGCGTCCACGAGATCTGAGCATGTCCGAATTGACGCCGTGGTCATTTGCCAATGGCGGGAGATGCCATCCGACTAGCTGAAGACACTCCGTGAACAACCGCCTAAGCATCTCCACTTCCTGACGCCCCGCAGCCAGCCGTGTGTATGCAGTCAACGCCACTTGTTGGTGCAGTTTCCGCTCCATCACTTCACGGCGAGCAGCACTCCGGACAGTGCATCGCCGTTGCTGCTGTTGCCTATCGGCCATCGAGGCGAGAACCTGGCTGACAGCCGTGAGGAAGGCGTCGTCACCGTATAGGAACGCAACGCTGGTGCCAGTTGACTGCAGTGCTTCTGGGAACACCCCAGGGTACGCAGCTCTCAGGGCTCTTGTGCGGAACGTCAACGTGGCGTGAAAGAGCACGAGGCCGCTGAGAAGCAGCCACAGCTCGGTCGATCTCGAGTCAGACAACGCCGTCTTGTCGTCCTCAAGTAGCTGGACGAGCATCGTCAATTTCGCGGCGATGGGGTACAAGACCAAGCGCAGTATCGTCGATTGCAAACACTTCTTGAACGGTATCTGGCCGCTGTCGCCGTCTTCATCTTCATCACGAAAGCAGAGTACGTCCTGGCGGAGGTGGATCGGCAATTCGTGCCAGTCGTTTACTGTAGCCAATAGCCGCGGGTACGTCGGCGTCATGAGCTCAATCTCCGAAAGCCGTTGTCCCATCGATTGAGAGGTTGACGTGCGCCTGAACGTGCTGCTTCTCCCAAGTGATACGCGTGCTTGCAGCAATGAAGTGGGGGTGGTAGTCGCACTCAACGGTTTGGCGAGACCACGACTACTAACGCCCAGGATGACGCTGTTAAGGCGCTTGAAAGCCGTGGACGTCGTGTGCTGACACGAGCGGTACAGGATCTGAAAGAGCGCCTCCCAGTGCTCAAAACGCGCGGCTTCACGTTGCATGTTAATGACAGCGAGCGGCGCAGCTTCCAGCACTTCCAGCTGCGTCTTCTCCAGCTGCGCGATCTCCTCAAAGCCGCTCGCCATCAATAGCAACTGCTGCGCTTCCTCGTGGTGCTCTTCTTCTGGCGGATACACGAGACGTGGCAGCACGTACAGCTGGCTGAGCGGCACGGACGGTTGGTGCAGTGCTGTCGAGCCTTCCGTCACGTTCTGGAAGCTGCGATCGCTGAGTTGCTGCAACACACGGAGTTGCAGCGTTGGCGAACCAGCCAAGGCCTGGAAAAACACGCGTCGCACGAACACGAAACTGTTGAAGCCGTGCCGCGAAAGCACCAGCACGGCGGTTTGCTCGGGTAGCGTCTGCATGACACGCAGCCAAGGCCCTACCTTCTGGTTGGCGTGTTCGCTCTCAGAGTGCATCACGCCGTAGACAGCGAGTACCCGATCACAAACGGACCTCACGAGTTGAGGGAACAGGCTCAGACCGATTCGAATCCGCTCGGATCTTGAGGATGCCCCTATCAATACCGAGCGCAGGATGGCGCTGAAAGCACCGCCAGCTTCGGAAGCGCCGCGATCGGTCTCGTAGCCGTGGACGATCATGTGTACCACACGTTGTTGCAGTTCCGCTGAATGCTTGACTGCTAAGCAGCTATCTCTGTCTATTGAGAGCAGCTCCAAGTGTCCTCTGCTGCCCACAGCCAGCTTGGCTTGCAGTAGGATAGTCGCCACTGATCTCGGCTTCAGTCTTGTGTCTTCACTTGGCGCTTGAACAGCCTCTTCTTCATTTTTTGTCACCGCCATTGACGGGAGCTTTTGAGCCACAGGCTGCAGCTCTTCCAGTGCCAGAACAGTCTGCAAGAGGAAGCGGTTCCAGTCTTCATGTGATGAAGCCGGCGGTATCAGTGGCGTCATCTTCGCCAGGAGATTTGTAAGTAGCTCCGACGTCGTCGGTCCGAAGAATCCCGACGGACCTCGCGAAGACGCAGTGAGCATCCCAAGACGACGTCCTGACGGCTGTCGCTTCGGGTCTTTGGGCAAAACTGGTGAAGCTGAAGGAGGGGTCAAGGCCTCGAAGAACATGGGGAGGAAGGTCTGGAGCGTCAACGGAGGCGACGTCTTCGCTCCGTCCTCACGCATCGTGGCGTTGAAGGCGGTGAAGACGGCTGCTCCAGCGCGAGCGAGTGGCGTCGCTTGGCTTTGAATGCGACGAAGCTGCTCCTGGATCTCCAGTCGCTTCTCTTTGAGTTCCCGTCGTGCTGCTTGAGTCGCAGCGAGTCGCTGTCGAAGCGACTGTGTCTGCGTGAGTGGGAACTGTTCAGTCACTGCGGCAGCTTCCATCAGCTTCGTGAGCTGGTTCTGTGACCCGATGAACTGCTTCGCAAGACGCAAGTGCTCTCGTAAAGCTGCCTTCAATGGGAATCCACTAATGTCGTTCGTAGCATTGGCTTCGCCGCTCGAATGTTTCCTTGAGCTGCTCCAGACCTTATCAAGCACCACGCCAGCGACGTCGCTTGTCTGGAGCTGTGCGTCCAGTGTTGGTAGCAACTCCAGGGCCTCCCCAAAGGCGGATCGAGAGGCGTGGGAGGTCAGGATTAAGCGGAAGTTCGAGTGCAGCACGAGGGTTTCTGTGCAGCTCTCACCACTTTCCTCTGTGGCTTGTGGTACTGCTGTCGACACACTGCAAGGCACGATGAGATGGTCCATGTCATTAACCCGCGAGGTCTCAAAGCGGAAGGCGGCGGAGAGACACTTGCCACTCGCTCCTTCGGCTCTGGGCTCCGCGTCCAACGGCTCCACATCCAGCACCAGAAGTTGATGGCCTTCACGTACTGCCAAGTGGAAGACCTCGTCGAAATCGGCAGCTTGAGCGTGCACCATAAGCAGGTGGCTCCAGTGCCACACGCGGCGAGCGCACGTGACCAGCAGCTCTTCGAACTCACACGAGTATCGAGTGATCATCACCACCGGCAGAGCTGGCGTGGAGGCCACAAGAGACAGCAGTGTGGCGTCCCAGAGTCTGCGCTGTGAGAAGCACAGTCCCGCGACGCCAGTGACCAGCTTCAGCGTCTCCTCTGCCTCACTGTCCGAGGGGTAATCGCCAGCGAACAAGCTGGTCAATGGCGTCTCCCGGGCCTCTACTACGGGGTTGACCTCCTTCAAAACCACGCGGATCGATGGAACGAAGGTGCATCGAGTCGAAGTCGGTGGACAGCCGGGTGTCAAGCCTCCGTAGCAGTCGTAAGCGGCCTCCCAAGCCTGGAAAATTCGATGACGACGCTCCGAATTGCCCAATTCGCACGCGTAAGCCAGCGTTCCCGCCGATAAGAGCGCGTTCCAGGACGTGAGGGCAAACCCACGCCTCATGGCACAGGCGTTCACTGTCTCTTGTTGTCGTTGTCTGTCGTCCTTCAACTCCTCGATCGCCAACCCACCGCTCTGACACCGAGCTTCCAGCGACATCAGTTCGCTCGTTAACGCCTGCTTTCGACTCTTCGTGGCTTCGAGTGTGGCTTGCGTGGCTTCCCAGGCCTCGTCTGCCTCGACCACTCGCTGTTTACTGACCTGGAACTCTTTCATGATGAGCTGGAGCCGCGTCTGCGCCTTCTCCAGTCTGTCGAGCGTGGGCTGCACCTGCCGTCTTGCCGAGGCGTACTGATGGATCGCACGTACCCAGCCGACCATGGAGGCTGCAGCTACGCTCTGCCGCTCCACTTCTTCGTGACAAAAACGCTCGTCGCCCAGGAACTCAGCGCCGAGTCGCGAGAGCGTGGCTGAAGGCACAGCGTCCTTGTCGAACTGCAGCAGCGTCTGCACCACATTGGCGTCGCCTAACAGCAGCCGCCGAGCGCTCTCCCAGGACGGTTCGATCTGGAACAACACGCACACGGCGCCTAGTACCAGATGCACCAGAGGCGGTGGGCTCACAAACGACTTGATCTCCACGATGTGGCGCTTGTCCACGAGCAGGAGAGCGCGACTGGCCTCCTCCAGACACGCCATGGGATCACGCAGCTCGCCTTGAGCCACTTCTTGGGCCTCGTTCGTGACTTGAACCTGCTCCTCCGCCGCCGTCTGGAACCGCAGCATGATGGCTCGGATCCGCTCGGCGTCCTGCTTCTGCTCCTCTAGATGAGCGCCTTGGCTCTCGATCTGCTGCTTCACGACCGTGAGCTGATCGTTCAGAACGCTGTCGCTTCCCCGCAACGTCGCCAAATCCCGTTCCAATCGGTCCGAGAGGTTGAGGAACCATGAAGCCTTCGTTTGAGCAGCTTCTTCACGTTTATAGCCATCCACCAACAGCTTGGAGAAGCTCGAGGCCATGACAAATGCTCGGGACGTAGGTGGCCGAGCATCCTCGTCTCCAATTGGAATCGACTCGACCACAGCCAGATGCATGTCCGCTGCCATACAAGCCACAGTCCACAGCTCACGCTCGACTCGCAAGAGGAACTCCGTGAGGCCTCCAGTACCTCCGCCAGTGGCCTGAAGCTGCTGGACTTGAGCGTGGAAGTGGCCGTACACCAGCGTTCGCAGTGATTCGCGGTTGAGCTGGGGTACAGACACGACGTCGCAAGTGCTGAAGACGTTAGGGTTTGCAGCTCGTACTTGTGCCTCGTGCTGCCTGTCGATTAGCAGTACAACCCGCAGCTTGGAGCGGATGCGGGCCACGGCGCTTGCCCACTTACCGCTGGTCACGCCGAGCGGTCGAGTGAGTGCCATCACCGTAGCTGCCACACTCTCGCTCTCGACTTCTCTTGCTCGTCGTAGGTCGTCACTGTCTTGTTGCCATCTCAGTTCAGCACGCGCTAGTTTCGAGCGAAGATCGCGTTGATACCGTGCCTCCACGAGCTGGAACGCCTCGGGCGGTGGGCCGACCACAGAGTCTCGTTGTTGTTGTTGTAGCTCGGCAGCAGCCTGGTCTCTTACAAGCTCCGCATCCCGTCGAATCTGTGCCACTAACGCGGCGTGCTTGGTCTGAAGAACCAGCAAGCGCTCGTCACAGACGCGAGTCGCTAGCTGTACCTGTTGTCCCAGTGACAGTGCGCCTGGCACTTCACCCGTCGTCATGAGCGTCTGTAACTGACTGACGATGGCTGGTGGTAACAAATCCAAACGCTTGACGATTAGCGTGGCCTCCTGGCCAACGACGCCCACACGCTCGTAGATTTGACACAGCAGGTGGGTCCACCGCACTGCCACGCAACGAGAGGCAGCGTTAGTGATGCCAGCGTCGTTTGGCAGACCCGAAAGCGCCAGAATGGCATCATCCGCTCCCTTCCGAGGCGGTTCGAGCCGTCGTGAGGCATCCACGAAGTGTAGTAGCGCGTCTCGCGCACTGCCAGGACCTCCGAGCAAGACGAGTCGAGCTGCCGGGCGATTGAACACGCGATCGATCCTCGCCGCGGCTTGTGCCTAGCGATTCGCCGTTCAAGACGAGGTGAGCACCTCCTTTCAGAGACTGACAAGCGGAAGAGAAAGGAGACGAAGCCGACTTACCAGAGCAAAGGGGACCGGAGGCACGTCTCGAGGCAGTGTGGCCACACGATGAAGACCCGAAAGACTGGTGCTGAACGTCCGAAGCGAGCCGAAGCACGGCTGCACGGCCGCTGTGGCTACTGCTTCTGAGTCGTCCTCGAAGCTGAGCTCGGCGTATATCCGCCGGCCGCTATTCCCGCCTTCTCCACTGAGTCCGTTGGTTATTGAGCTGCCCTTCAACGCGAGTTCCAGACTCTCCCGACGGGTGCCAGTGGTCCTACCGCCAGGTCGAAGGCGTCTGCTAGCGGCTGGGTCTTCGCCGTTGTTGTTGACTAAGGTTGTCGCAGTTGCAGTCGCGCCTCCTTCCAAGCCGACGTCGTTGCTGTAGTACAGACTGGTGGGGACGAAAGCCCAGAGTCCTCCTCTCACCACGGTACTATGTTGTAGCTCTTGGTGAGTTCCTCGTTGCTGGGAGGATGGAACAGGCCATGAGGAGGAGCTTCGCGTGGCGAATAGAGCCAAGCACGCGGTCGTGTTCATCTCCTCGTCGATGGCTGGAGCTTCCGTCGCTATTGACGTCCGCTTGACTGCTCCGCTGACGCTGCCAACACCTCCAACGCCAATACCAGACAACGTCAAACGACTTGCACGGGCACTGGCACGCCGCTGGACCCCTTGAGAGAGCAGGGAGCGCATCCTAGCGATCTCCACGGCCACCTGGTCGTCCTGGCTTGGCGTGCTGATCCCCATAACAGGCTCTCGGAGTGTCCGTGAGCACTCGTGCGTCCACAGACGCAGCAGCATCTCCACAACAGCAGGAGGCGATGGTGCCACGCCTGCCAGACCTTCATATACCCGCGCCAGGTCTTGCAGTTTGAAGCGGAAGGCCTCACGTAACCGGTCCCAGAGCACCGTTGTCGCCGCGATCATAAGTGGAAGTGTATGGCGCACAGCAGGCGTGAGGCATCCGCCTTTCGTGGAGCCGCTAGCTGCAGCCCACTGAGCTTGCAACGCTTGACCGAAGATGTGATGCAGCTCCTTGAGGCTGCAGGACGGCGCCAGTACCGGGAAGAACCGAGTCATGAGCTTCCGTAGCGGTTCTTCGCGTGTTGAAGCCGGAAACCGCTCGATTTGCATCGACGCAAGCAGCATCAGGTTCTCCACGGCGATAGGAGCGCAGTTGGCCCCGTGATAAACACTCCCGTGTTCGCTTAGTGACCGGAGATACGCGTGAACGGACGGTCTCGGTGAATTTCTGTCGTGTTGTATCGGAAGGTGCAGGTCGTCGAGCAGCAGCAGCGCCGTTTTGCCTGGAGGCGGCTCGAAGACTCCCGTCCGTTCACGCTGGAGCATCCGCTCGAGGCAACTAGCCAGTGCAGAGGCAGCTTCGTCGCCTTCGGAGCCGTCACTGCTGGTCCCGCTAGGCATCGCGAAGAAGAAGGGGATGACGTCTCCTTGGTCGAACTGACGCACCATCGCCGTCTTCTGCAGGTCCAGTGAAGGAGCGATCGCTGGGGTCAACGAATCCTCTTCAGCGTCGGCATCCGACAAGAATCTGGAGCCAGCGTTGGCGTCCAGGCCAGCTCCTTGAGCGTCCTGAGTCGTTGTCTGGTCTCTATTGAGCTGATCCTTCTGAAACCTCGCGGAGAGTAACGTGATCAGCGAGATCTGACGGAACCGGAAGCGCTTCACGGACGCCAGCGTCGCTGCTGTCTGGTCCGTAGCAACGTCCGTCTCCTTATCAGGCTTCTCCGATTCGGGATGCCTTGAATGAGGCAAGGTCGACGAGCTAGCGACTCCGCCTGCAGCAATGATGGAGCGGAGAGTTGGCAGCTGGGCGAGGAAGTTCCGCAACAGCGTCGTGCGTCTAGCGCTGGCGTCGCCTAACAGCAACACGCCTCTCCCTGATCGCAGCGCTTCTTTCAGTGCCGCGTGAGTCACGAGACTCGAGGTCGTCGGCACGAACAACGAGCTCAAACTGCTGCTGACTATGGGGAAGGTCGCGAGTTGGGTGGAACCACAGGAGACCGGAACGAACTGGAGGCCTCGCAAGTCCAGCAGCGTCTCGAAGAGGTTCCCACTCGGTGCGCAAGCTGCCCACGAAGCGCTGAGATGCTCGAACGCACGTCGAAGCACGTCACTAAGCTGACGTTGAAGTGGTAACCGGTCGCTTGTGCAGGCGGCAAACCCCCACAACACACTGTAGATCAACGCCAATTCCACCCGGATGTGGGCAATTGGGAGCTCCTTCGAGGCCTCAGCAGCAGCAATCGTCTTGCCGGAGACGGCGATGTGTGAGTCGGGCAGGGCGGAGGCTGAGCTTAGCAAGGATTGGAGCAGCGTCGTCAGGCTGGTGACGCGCTGTAGGGGCGGGAGATCCACGCTCCCGTCGCTGTTCGCATCGATCAAAGCTGCGAGTTCAGCCAATAGAGACTTCTTCACCAGCCACCGCTCGACTACATCGAAGGTCTTAGCTGGAGACCAGTCACTTCCTTGCGAGCTTGACATCTCCGTCTGCAGAACTGAAGCCTGCTCGCGTTGAAGCAACAAGTAGCGATGGAGATACGCCGTCGCGACGTCCATCCTGGACTGATCGACGGGCGTGGCCATTGGCTTCGCTTCTCCTTCGATTGACTCGTCGCCTTGGAATGGGAGGATGGCGTTCAGATGCAAGAAGCTGGGCGTGGCGTCGTGCAGCTGCAATGTCTCGAACAAGAAGCGCAGATTCGGTGGACGCGTCATGAACTCGCCATCCTCGAACGCTAGTAGCGGAGCCGTCACATGGCTTGGCTTCGAGAGAAGAACCAGCAACGTTTCGACCCAGCGAAGGTCTAAGGCGCCGTCACAGACCACCCAGAGCTGGCTGCGGAGACCAAAAAGCGCGTCGACGTCGTCACTGGCTATACCACACGAGGTTGCTTGAGGTATGTGAAGCTCCTGCGCCTCATGAAGCAATCGCCCCAGGATGCATGGGATGCGGCCTTGGCCGTCGACTGTCACACCTCCGTAGAGCTGGGTGACTGTGAGAGCCATTGGGAGCACGACACGGACCGCTACGCTGTCTTGAGGCCTTGGATCGGTCGAACTGGCGGTCGAAAGCACTCTCAGTAAGGTGCTGGAACTCCGCTTTGAGAGTGGTGGCGGTCGAGGACGCACCTGCTCAGTTTCACTCCTAGCTGTCAAGGAAGCTGCTGCCTCAACCTGCTCTTGACGTTGCCAATACAGTCCGAGAGCCTTCGCAAGGACTTGATACGCGGTCGTCTTCCCGACTCCCGAAGGTCCTAGAAGCACCACACTGCTGTTGAATGTCAACGCAGCGGCAAGTGACGAAGCGGAGGCGAGAAGCGCTGGTCGAGGCACAAAGCGTAGTCCCTGTGCCGCGTCTTTTAGACACTCGTGGAGGTTGAGCGACGTGTCCGCTTTTGCTGACCGCTCCACATGCTTGATCGTCATAGGCTCACGAGGAATCAAGTAGTTGTTGAGGTCATGGGCGTCGAAGGGGAAAGAGGCTTCCAGCGCACGTTCGAGTGTCTTGAAGTGCTCAGAGTCGATGCGGTCGACGAAATACTGCAGCATCGCTCGGCAGATCAGTGTTTGATGGAAATGCGACGACTTCTCACTCGGTTTGGGACCCGAAGGAGGGATCGAAGTAGCTTGTTGGCATCCGACCGTAGCGATAATGGCCTTGAGCGATGAGAAGGCAAATGGATTCTGCTTCGCTGACGACAATGCTTGGTTGCTGGCCTCCCACGACGCACGGACTTGGTGCCATACACTGAGTAGTTGCTTCGCCAGCGACGGTGAGGCATCCAAGCCTTGGCTGTGCAGCAGCGCTTCAATCAGATAGCTCCAATCCCACTGGATGATGACGAAGCGACACAGCGGTTCCGTCCAGATTCGGAGCTCCTCTGCGTCTCGCGTCGACACACGGGTACTCCACGGCAGCACTAGGAGCATCGCTGTGCCTGGGGCGAAGGTGATTGGCGAGCGATGGAGGTCTGAAATCGGGTTTTTGGTCAAAACCGCGTGCTCAATGGCCGTCAACGCGGCCATCAACGTCTTAATCAACGCTGTAGTGGCAGTCGAGATTGGTTGCGTTCCCACCCGAGCGCAGAACGTGCCACCAGCGTACAGAGCTCCAATGAGCAGGCGAGAAGCGTGGGTGTACGAGGTCAGAACGGCGGTGAACGAACGCCGGCCAAGCATCGAGCTCACCTGCGTACTTAGCGTGTGCTTGCCACTCTCTGAGTCGCCCGTAAGGACGCAGCCTTGTGCATGTCGGATACAAGCGGACAGCGCAAAGAGCGACCGTAGACTGCCCGGCGCGACTACAATATCCGTCGCTGGACTCACGTAGTTGAAGCCGTACGGGACACTCAGCGTGTTCATCTGGACGTGGCACTCGTGGCCCACAGTCGTCAAGTCATCCAGTCGGTACTTGAGCTGCAGCTCCCAGTCGATCGCCACGCTGCCAGGCGGTGACGAGGCTGCAGACCTCTGGTGCTGAGAGTGAAGGTGACCGGCAAGCGCGTCTCGAAAGTGAATTTCCTGGAGACACAAGCCGGAGAGAAGCGCAAACTGCCTCGGGGAGAGCAGCGGTGGTTGCGATGGAGATCTGGAAGGCTGATGCGGTAGCAATCCGTTCGTCATACAAGCACTGTAGGCGATGAGGCGACATCGAACCTGCTCCAATGGATGGCTGATGCCCGTGACTCCGTTGTCAGCGGCTTCTTGGATTCCGGTTTCGATGATCTCACACCGCACGATCCGATCGGCCAGTAGAATGGTCTTCGAATGACCCCAAAACAGTGGGAAAGAAGCAGATCCATCCGTCGTTAGCAATGAGTCTCTATGCCTCGAAGGTGACAGGCTTGGTCACGCACCTGAAGCGGCAAGTGGTCGATTTCGAGGTCGAAACTAGGAGCAGCACCGTCGAAACCAGCTCCTTCTGGTCGAGGAAGCATCTCCACTAACTGTTTGGTGGACCGGCGGAGCTGTTCCGCAAGGCGCTTCTCTACGGCGGCGAGCCATTGCTCCACAGGCCCCCGTGCCTTCAGATTTTTTCCCATGGGAATCACCTCCTCCCCTCCATACGCTCGAGACGTGACCTGTTTCAAATCGATTCAGTAAGAGACCGACCTATTGGCAAAACGTTCCGATCAGTTATAACGTACCTGGAGGATATCTTGGAAGCTGTCTCGAGCTCCAAAGACAATGCGGCCGACGTTGTCGAAGCACTGGAACAGGAACGGCTGGATAGCGCTCACGTCCCGCGCCTTGGACAGCAGCGTCGAGAGCTCCAAATCCGAGAGCTGGAAGAAAACCGGAAAGACCTGCCGTTTCAGCGCGAGGTGGTCCGCCAAGCCCTTGGCTGCGAGCTCGAAGCCCGCCAAAAGCCCTCGCATTGCCGCGCGTTGCTCGGCATTTACACCGAAAGGCAGACAGAGCGGCCGCTTCGACAGTGCCGAAGTCAAGGCACGCCAGGCATTGTCGTGCTTCTGCAACTGCTTGGCTTGGTCCGGGAAGCTTCGGGCAAAGTCAGCGGACACCAACCGCTGCGTCTGATCCCATTTGCGCTGACAGATCTGCAGCAGCTCCAGCGATTCCTTCGTAAGTTCTAATTCGCCAAGCAGTTTTGGAAGCCGCTCTTGAACTACGCGGGTGTATGTGGATGCGTCCATGACTCGAAGCAGCACTTGACTCTCCTCGACCAGCGACGTCAACGCGATGCAGTCGCCGATGAAGGTCACATCACGGCCATCCCGGTCCTTCTTGATGCCTACCGGAAGCTCCTTTACCTCCCAAGTCCTCGCAATGCTCTGGAAACTGTCGGCGATCGCCGCTTCAGCCGTGGCTTCCTCGGAAACGTGGCGGGCGGTCGTGGTATGAGCCACAGCGTTCACAGACAGCAGGTGCTGCACCGTGAGGTCCAAGTGGCTGCTGGTCTCTGGATGATTCAGACGCGACGCGTCCTCCGCTTCCGTGCTCTCAGAGCTGGGAGGCGTGAGGGAGCACTGCATCTTGCGCTCGAGTTTGCTCCAATGCCGTTCGGCTAAGTGCGGATTCCGTAAGTCGCGGATCATCGGCGCTAGGCCATGGAGAGTGGCTTGCAGGCGCTCGAGTCGCTCGACCTCAAAGTCCCCAGCGACTTGAGACACACGCTGTCGAATACGGTCGACCACCGAATCCACACGACTCGCCAGGACGCCCATCTTTGCCAGGTCGATCGACCGCAAGGACTCAATACTGCAGGCGCTCAAATACTCGTCCGCTTCGCACACAGCCGTCCACAGCTCCTGTGGCAAGAGGAATATAATCTGTCGTTAGTATGCCTAAAACACAGCGTAATTCGCCTTTGAGGACAGTCCGACGTACGCTCTTCAGCTTGAGCTCAGCAGCCAGCACGTTCAAGCGCTCGAAGGTGTTGCTGGGGGGTCGAGAATCGGTCGAGGACTCCTCGAACACCTGCTGGATCCGCACAAACCGAGTGGCTTTCTGCTGCATTAGCTCGGCCTCCTGTTGTAGCTTCACTGCGCTGTCACGTGCGTCTTGACACGAACTGCTCAGCGCCTTCATCGTCTGATCACTCGCTGCGGACTGAAGGCCACTAACCCGTCGATCCAGCTATCAAGGTCATTGCAACGTCCGATACACACAGATTAGAGGCGCTTCCTTCGTCATTCACAGGCTAAGACGGAGCCTCAGGCACCTGTGCGAGCTCTGCCGTGAGCATGGGTGCGTAGCTTCCCAGGTCACTATCTCGACTGGCGTGGGCCTCCTGGACCTGCGCTTTGAGCGCGTGGAACTCCGGCTCGCACAGCTCGAAAGCCCGCATCGTCTCGACCGAAGCGGTGAACTGGAGCTTCTCCAGCACCCGGAAGAACTCATGCAGGAACGCCAGGTCGCACTCCTTATCCAGCACCTCATCGTAGACGTCCTAGCAGCAGAGCAACCCCACAAACAACAGTCAGCGACTCAGTGTGATCGAGACGCAGTAGCCAACTGATGGAGATGAGAACCCGAAGACTCAGCAGGTAGGTGGTGAAGGCGTCCAGGTCCTGAACCACGGGCTTCCGGATCTTCTTGCTGGACACGTTCACGTATTCCAGGAACTGGTCGCATTTCTCACGAGCCAGGAGTGGCAGGAGCTCCCTCATGGCGTCAAGACATCGCGTGGGTGAAGGCAGCAGCTCCGTCTGCAGTTTCCGCATGTCGAAGTGCAGGAACTCCACGCTCTCGGCCATCTTGAGCGCTTGCAAGGCCCCAATCTACACTCCATAGCACGCCCATTCCAGTTAAATCTAGGTAATGGCCATGAACGTGCCGACAGTTAGGTACCTGATGGTTGAAATGCGAGGCATCGGCCAACATTTCCTGAAGCGAGTACTCGTTTTGTCGGAATTGCCGCGCTTTCTGCGCGAACTTGACGCTGTCGTTTTGTTTTCGGAGCTCCAGAAACTCGGAATAGCAAGCGGTGAAGGCTGTGGAGCCATGCAACGCGCTTCCTGCCAGATCCTCGATCTCCTCACGCACGAAACGATAGCGTACGTCGTCCTCCATGCGGTGCGAAAGTCGGTCCGCGGGGCTTCTGCAGCGTTCCTCATCGTCATTTTCCTCGCCTTGTGCTCTCGAATCCCCGCCTTCATCCTCGTTAGCAGTGACTTCTATGGTCAACGCTCGGATATCGTCGGCAAAGTCGAGGATCCCACGAAGCTCCGGACTCGACAGCAATGGAGGAACCTCACGAAAGGCCTCCGTGAATCCCCTGATCGTGCTTTGCAACACGTTTACGACCTCCTCAAGCTCAGGCTCGACGTTGATCTGATAGCCACGACGTCGGCCTTCTCGCGAATTCGCGACCCTCAAGACCAATCGAAAGAGAGGCACAGGACGGAGACACGGGATGGCCAGGACCTCCTCATCCACTGAGTAAGCCGTGACCTCACTTTCAGCTACAGCAGGGGTCTTGTCGGTGATGTAGGCGCTGTCATTGGCGACACAGAAGGGAGGCAGCACCAGCAGCTGACCCAGCGCGTTCTCCGCGACGAACAGCAGATCGTCGACGCTGTAGACATCGCTCTGCTCCCCCACATGGTCGCTCAAGCTCTGGAAGAACAGCGCTTGCAGTTTACTCTCCATCCAGACAAAGGATGCCGTAGCAGCTTCAGGTTCCGAGGAAGAAGCGCCAGAAGCAGCCAGCTTTCCGTCCCATGCAGTGCGTAAGAACCCTTTGATTTGCTGCCTCGTGAGAGCCACACGCGGTTGCGGTTGCCGGGCTGGCCGTGCCTGGCTCAAAGCCGACGAGTCTGTACTGCCTTCGCTCCCAGCTTGAAGCGAGCTCTTCGCCACGGTCATGAGCGTCTTATACATGGCCGACGCCAGGTCCCCACGGGCGATAAGATGCAATACGTTCGCCGCATTGGCTCCACGCAGTAGCAGGTGATGCAGCAGCACGAGACTCCGCTTGACCACTCGAGCAAACGCTTCTAACAGCAGAAAATCCACCAACAGGGCGAATTTCCGGAGCTGTCGGCATTTGCTGCGTCGGATGGCTGCCAGTGTCCACCGGATCTCGTCCAGCTCGTCTCGAGGTGCTGCAGAGTGATGGTGGGCGTTCTTCATCATCCGCTGAAGCCTGGCCGGCAGATTCGTGCGCAGTTGAGCCGCTCGAGACTGCGCAGACTGCGACGTCGCAGCCTTTGCCGTGCTTTTGAAGTGCTCGTGCTGTACCAACTGCTGATACGCGGATACGAGACCTTGCTCACGCTGTACGAAGTTCTCGAAGATGTGGAAGTTGCTGCTTTTGCGAGCTGAAATGGCGAACTCGTGGCCTGGGAACCCGCCATTCACCGGCGCTTTGTCATCGAGGAACCGTCGACAGACCTTCGCCAGGATATTCTGGATCCGTGCGGTCGTTTTCTGGAGTTCTCGCGTCTGTTCTCGGACGAATGCCGTCTAATTCCATGCCCAACAGGAGTCAGTAGAGCCTATTAACCCTCAGGATTCACGAGGGCTGTGGTGGCCTTACATTGGTAGCGGTGAAGTGGGCGAGAGAAGCCGTGGCACCGTCGAAATGCCATAGCAAACGCAGCCCCGAGAGCTGAGCCAGCTCCGCTCGGACCTCCTGCATGCCCTCAAACAGCACCGGGTGTGAGAAATAGCTACCTGCCAGTAGATTCTCCCGTGCAGCTTCCCGTTTGCCTGCTCGAATCCAGTGCTTCCAGGCGATGAAGACCTTGCGATAGCGGAAGCTTAAGGGCCCAGAAATGGCACGCAACAGACCGTCAGCTACGAACCCACAGCTAGAAAGGACGAATCGATGGCGAATGCGGTACCAGGAGAAGGTCGAGAGGCTGCGGAGCTTCGAGAACTGCGCCTTCTCGCTCTCCCAGTCGGCTGCAGACAGGAACGTGGACCGGAAGTCGTCGCACTTGGCGTGGAAAGCGAATCCTGCTCGACTGATCGTGTAGTAATCCCACCGCGCGTCCTGCACCTGGTTGACGCTCTCGCTCTCGCCGAACAGCGCCTCCTATCAGCAGTCCACACGCTCCGGTCAGAAAGAGATTACACGAGATTAAAACGATTAAACGCGTACGTGGGTGATCGTGGTGACGTCGTAGGGGTTATACGGGAGTCCCGGCTCGAGCACGTGACGCGGTACGGCGTATACGAACGTGTCGAGGCAGCTCTCCATCTCGAATTTCCCACGCGTCGAGGCCAGCAGTCGACTGCCTACAAGCATACAAACATGCATTACGGTCACTCCTCCCAAACTGCCACGGCTCTAGTGGATAAACGGTGCTTTTACCTCGCGATTGCCCTGGACGAGAGCTTGCCGCCGAACTGCTTCGCGGAGTCGTAGTTGGGTAAGCAGCCACGGAAAACGAGTCACGAAGTGAAGTCGTACTGGTTCCTCGAGCTCGTAGATGGCGGGAAAGACTCCCGGCGGCGGCGGAATGAGGCCTCTTCATGGCATTCGTCGAGGCTCTAGCGGGTGCCAATCCACTTGGTGCTTCTTCAACTTGATTCGACAGATCTGTGGGTCCAGATGGGAGGGAGCGAGCCACAGCTGAAGATGCTGCGGCGGCTGAGAACGGCCGCTTGCCAGAGTTTGATCCAATGAGACGTCTGGAAACCGACGAGATCCCAGGCCGCAGCGCGTCCTCCTTGCAGGAAGGAGGAACCAGCTCGGACGCCCTTTGGCTCGAAGATGCAGGACGCTCCGCCTGATTGCTCCCAAACCCGACGGTGGGATCCTGCACGAGCTCCATGCGATGGCGACTGACGTGCCGACTTCCTGGACATGTAAAACAGCCTGTTAGTGATACGCTACAGGGTTTAACCCAGTTCAAACGGGTGTGTCCCTGTATACCTGATGTCGCGGACTTGGGACGCATCGGCGGCTTCATGAACACGCCCTTCTCGTTGCTTGTCATTGCCGTCGTTGCTCCAGGAGCTCTCGGCGTCTGCTGAGGGGCAGCAGAGCCAGGTCGTGGACTCTGCAGACGCTGTCGGAGCTATACCAGCAGCAAAAAAAAGAGGTCAGCAGCATAGACGACAGACCACAGTCGGACAATGGAGCTACCTACCAGGAGAGCAGGTGCGGAAGTCGCAGCGTTGACGCTCGAAGCCAAGCGTTCGGGAGCTAAAGCAGCTGAAGTCGAGGCTGAGGCAGTTGAAGCGCTGAAGCCAAGGCCGCTAGAAGGCAGCGAACTGCGCGACGCCCCCGCCGTTCGAGGCCGCAGCTTCGGCGGCGCACCGAACCGCACATGTTCCTGCATTGCGGTCAGAAGTGGCGAGCTGACGGATCCGCAGGCCATGTGACCTGCGACGCTTCGGGTCCGGCCATCCAGTCCGATCATGTGCGTGGACCACGCCACCACAACGTTTGATTAGCTGTTTAAAAAAGTGTATAAACACGAGAAGACCAATTCGTGTTGAAACGTTGAAACACTGAGAATGTAGCCATTGCTGTATGTAGCCATTCCAACATCAGATCTAGCACTCCAGCGTATGCAGCAACGCTCCAGGTCGCCTCTTCGTCTGCGCTTCCCTGTCTTCTTCCCCTGCCAGCATCGCTCCAATCCCATCCACTCGTGACCCGAGCAAGAGCTCCTTCGAGACGCCGCAACGCGCGGCGTAAAGACTCGTGAGTGAATGGTTGGCAGCCAGACTTCCTTGCAACGTGGCGGCGGCTCGAGCCGTCAGTGGGTTGTCCGCGATGCTGAGCCAGCAAAGACGCTTGCTGTATTGCAGCAGGTAGCTCAGTGCAAGGTAGCCCTGCTTGTCGTTGAAGAGGCTGAGCATATTGTCGGACATGTCGAGCGCCGTGAGCATCCGATGGAACGACAGCGCTCCCAGCAGGATCCGACAGCCCTCGGGCTGCAGATCGTTGCCTGCGATGCTGCGCAATAACTGGGTTTGAGTCTGCAAAGAAGGTCGTCATGCAATGAGTGCAACACAGGCCACTTACTTAACGTAGCGCAGACTGGATCGGACACTTTGGATGCCTTTCGACAGCGCGAGGACACCTTCGAGCTGCGGACGGTAGGCGCTGCCTACGAGATCGCAGCTGTCGAGTTCGAGGAATTGCAGCGTGTTGTTGGTCACCAGTGCGTTGCCTAGCAGTCTGACGCCTTCTGGGCCGATGGGGTTCCTTGACAAACTACAGAGAGGGTAGCAGAATGAGCCCAACATCGTTCATGGATCGAAACGAATGAGCTCGAAGCTAAGCTGCGCAGGACCCACCACAGTCGAATCAGTGGCGCGTTGAGCTGCGCTATGTAACCCGCCACAGCCGCTATTCTCTGCGGCGAGACGTTGGACTTCGTCATAGCCAAAGCGACTTGAGCGGTAGCTGAACATGCTTCTCCTTCTTCATCTTGACCGTCTGCTCCTGATCGAAGTATCACCACATAGCCTACCAGTGCCTGTGGCATCCCTGCCTTCGTGTCTTCCGTTGACGTCGATGCAACCGCGTCATCTTGCTGAAGACGAGGCATCGAATGGGTGCTCAGCTCCAGACCATCCTGCTTAACGGCAATCTCGTCACCTCCCCGTCCGTCCTGCTCTTCAGCATCAGCGTCCAGCACCATGGCGGATCTTCCGTTGAGCCGGAGACGGGGAAGGGACTCACCTCAACAGACGCATCTCAACCGACACATATTTCGACGTAGAAGACACGCGAAATAGATCCAGCGACCTCACCTGCCTCTGCAGGGGAAGCCAAGCACGACCCGGTGCTAATCACCACCACATGGCTCTTCATTCTGCCCTGACGCCTGCAAGAGCGGCCCTGCTGTTGGGATCTGCTTCCCTGCTCAGTAGAATCGCGAGTGACCATATGGCCTCTTCTCCGTTGATACAGGATGGCGACTCCGTGGCGTTGGCCATGGCGTGCGTGTGGTCATCTCAACGCCTCTGCTGAATCCGACACACACTTGTGTTAGCCACCAATGCATAAGCTTGGCAAAAGCAGGGGAGTCGGTCGTCCCTGCATTCCTTTAATGTTTTCGTTACTTCATGCAGAAAATGACATGCAGCCTAATAAGAGGAACTAAGAAGCAGAGCCAATGGCGACTGGCGCCGTATTACCCGCTGACTGGTGCTACTCTGCTTACTTCTTGGCAGTCTTCTTGATCTGCACGAACAGGCCGAGCGCGAAGACGGCCAGGATGCCGATGAGGTAGCCCCACCACGCGGTGGGGACGTCGTACACCCAGTCGCCGTTGGCGTCCGCCGTGCGGTACGACTTGATGTCTGTGAGCGTGGGGAAGTGGCCGATGAAGTAGCCCAGTCCGTTCA
>MBAC02003841.1:0-35035 GCA_001712635.2 Nothophytophthora sp. Chile5 | reverse complement strand
AGTGGTATGGACGTGTCTACGAAAGTGACAGTATTGCTCATTTCTATCGACTGATGGTGATTTGTATAAGTAACATCGTCTGTAAAGCGAGGGAGGCCATTTGGAGGCTCCAAAATGGCCGCTTTTTTCACTGCTTTTGGTTCATCCAAGTTTGAAATAAGTTACTTGACTTTCGAAACGGATACCAACTGTCCTGCTTCTTCCGCACGGAAATGATTGCTACGTGTTCTATCTTGAATGAAAGATATTGGCGTAATCATTTCAGATCGGAGGAGCCAACTACGGGGTTTTTTGCGCCGACATCCATTGATTGCTCGCCTACATGTACACTTTCTGTGTTAATTGGCATCATCATTTCGGATCGGAATAGTCGACTACTGTTTTTTCTGCGCCGAACACCCTATCATTTCGCCCGGACTGCAACTAAAGACGAGGGGTGAACTTCCAAGTACCTCTTTACACCTTCGTCACATTCTCGTCCTTGGAAACCTTGGAGCGCCGCGCAAAGCATGCGAGCGCCACGATGGCCGCGGCCGCAATGGCGACCAGCAAGCCCGCGATCGCCATGGTCCCGCTCCAGTCGATGGCCACGCCCAGGAAGATATCGCGGCACTGGCCGTACGGCGAGCCCGAGTATACGTCGCCAGCAGTGCCGGAGGCCAGATACGCTGCGCACCACTCGCCCGTGACGTTGGTGCGCGGACACTTGGACTCGGCCCACGTCAGGATCTTCTCGTACTCTGCGTAAGTGGACGAGGCGTTGCAGGCTTCGCACACCGTCGTGAGGCCGTCCACCGTGGCCTCGTACTCGTCGCAGATCGACGTGATGCCCGTCGAGTTCGGCAGCAAGCTCACGATCGCATCCGATGCATTCGGGAAGAACACCTCGTAGGCCTCCTGCGCCGTGGCGTTGTTGCAGTAGTAATAGCCTTCGGCGTAGCAGTAGACCTCGTTGAAGGTCTCGGCCAGCTTCGTCTCGTCATCATCCGCGGGGAAGCTCGCGTCTTCCCAGTCCTTCATCTTCGTCTTGAACGTGAACGCGGTCCCTGCCAGCACGCCAAACGCCGACATCGCAGCGATCATGACCACCGAGTACAGCAGCAACAGCAGACGGTTCTGCACGATGGCGCCCACGATGCCGAACACGGCCAGCACGATAGCCGCGATGCCCAGCAGCTGCACCATGGTGGTCGCCGACTTCGCTGCGCTCTCATAGTCCGTGCCATTGAGCGCGTCCGTCCAGCCGCTGCTCTTCAGTGTGGACTGGAACCTGAGCAGCAAGATGCCTGCCACCAGGAACCCGATGTTCACCAGGACCATGAGGCCTCCGGCCACCGTAATCCGCGCCATCGCTTCCGGATCCCACGTCAATAGAGCGCGTCTGCGTTAACTGTTGCTCCGCTCCGCTGCCGAGCGTTGAAAGGGGAATGAAAGGGGAAGCTCGGTCTTTACATGACCCGAATCTGCGATCACAGATGGCATTCGCGGATGTGCGGGCAGAAAACCGAGGTCAGGGTTTTAGCCAATCCCATAGGATCCAAGTAGGAATTTAAACGAATCACAGAGGCGTTGGAGCGAATCAGATGGAGGTTGGTGGCTGTGGGTGCGTTGTGCTGGTTGCTGGTTGAGGGGGTTCCACTGACCGACTGAGGTGCATGCTCAAGAGTTCACTCGCTCCAGCAAATAGGGAGCCGAGCGCGCAAATATATCAGCAAAATGACATCAACCTTGATTGAGCCTGGGGATAGCGTCGAGTGGTGAGTTGAGTCCCCTTCTGCAGCAGTCGCTATGCCCTCTCTATATAATACGATCTGTTGCCGGAATGGGTTGCGATGAATGCTCCACCCCAACACCGGACCCTCGTGCAACAACTTGAAGTTTGCTGCTGTGGACGGACGCTGGATTCTGCTCGTCCATTGTGTCGGGCCAATAGTCTCAGTTGAGGGAGCAAGACCGTATGGAGTCCATGATGGACTGCCTCCGCTGCAAACCTGCAACAATACGTGTGCCCGTGCAACGATATCTCAAAGCAACATACATTTCTTAGCGGCCCACAAAAAGCCCCCACCATACCGGTACCATGGAACAGTTGGATGGAACTGGGCGTCACGACGCGACTTTCGTTACATGTCGCTACAGACATGTATACCCTTTCTAAACCAATATAGGTCATTCCCAGATTGTATCTAAATTGACCTGTAGCAATAAGTGCACGCGATTTGGTCGGAACTGAATGCTTCTTCAGTTCCCGCCCGCACTATCGAAATTCGCTGCGCTGAGAGTCTCCGCCTCAGCGAGCAAGAAGCATGGGCTGCGTCGATTGCTTGGGGAAATGCATCAGCGAGCTGATCCTCATCGCGATCAACGTCATCCTGGCGCTGGGCGGCGCACTGGTGCTCTATGTGGCCATCTACATCCGGCACACCGGGTGGGTGGAAGTGATCAAGGCCTACTGGTCGCCCATCGACCCCATCGTGACAGCACTCATCGCGGTCGGAGGTGTGGTCATCGGGCTGGCGGTACTGGGCTCCGTCGCAGCGCTGTGTCGCTGGCGCGCCGGGCTCTGTATCTACGCGATCATCGTGCTCGTCGTCCTGCTCTTGTTCATCGCCGTGGCCGTTTGCTCCTTCCTGCTGTGGAGTATGTTCTCCGGCTGGGAAGACAAGACGTATCCAGCCAACAGCAACGAGGAGTCCATCAAGGAAGACTTCGACCAAGTGTACTGCTACGCACAGGGCGTGTACATCTGTGACGAGGCGTCCGTGGCTGACGCGCTGACGATGTTCGTGCCGGACCTCGACTCGGCCATTGTCGCCCTCTTCGAGAACATGACCGGCGGAGTGAATGCTCTCTGTGACGACTATCTGAGCGACTACGCCACGCTCTCGGACGTCTGCAGCGGCTGCGACACGGCGCAGCAGCTCGAGAACTACACGTCTGTCCTGGATTGGGCAAATGACGAGTGTCCTCGAACCGACGAGACGCTGGTCTGGTGCGGCCAGTTCTTCCTGGACGGCAGCGTCAGCAACATCACGTCGGGGACCGCGCCCTACACGCAGTGCCGCACCAAGTTCCTGGACCTGGTGAGCAACTACTCGCTGTACCTCGCAATCGGCAGCGTGATCATTGCCGTTGGAGCCATCGCAGTGATCATCATGTCGTGCTATCTGCGCCGCCAGGAGATGCGCGATTCCTATGCGTCATACTAGCCGAGTTAGGTCCGATTGCCCTCCTCTTGGAGCACTTATTGATAAGGACGACAAACAAGCTATGAACTCTTATCGTGGACAGCCCCAGGTGCTCGACGCTTGCGTTGCATTCAGTGTGTTTCAGCGCTCGCAACTGAAATGACAGCCCTCCTACGAACTAAATCAAGTGACTCACACCGTGAGCAATCCATCACGTGA
Source organism: Nothophytophthora sp. Chile5 (assembly GCA_001712635.2). NCBI lineage: Eukaryota > Oomycota > Peronosporomycetes > Peronosporales > Peronosporaceae > Nothophytophthora > Nothophytophthora sp. Chile5. The sequence continues at coordinate 31,628 of MBAC02003841.1, read as the reverse complement.
ATGTCTAGCCGTGCGCCTTCAAGTATCTTCAATTTTGTCGCCTCGAGTTATTTCGCTTTGGGGAACAAATCTCCAGGAAGGGCCCACCGAGCACGTGCAATGACTTTGAACGTATCAACAACCAGCCAGTGTGGTGATACATGTACTGCATCTCGTCTGCCTTGCTTGATGTCCATGCACGTGTGTGTGGGTTTGTGTACCTATACGTGTAGAACATGCCATCGATAGCGGGCCATTCTGTGCAGTATGTGGTCGTCTATTTAACAGGTCCGCCACCACTCCATTTCCGAGTCCATCCTAATCGAGCATCACCAGCCTCCTCGGTGGCAGCCAGCCAGCCACAAATTACTCGCTCACTGTATTGTCTCCGGCAGCGTGTGGGTGGCGCCCCTCCGATTGTATGGCATCCAATAATCCAACTAGTGCACATGCCTCACTGCTTGAGAAGCGGAGGGTTATATCGTTCTGGTCGCATCACTTTTTGCTCACTCTCAAGAGACCACGCCCTTGAGGTCTCTTGCACGCACTCTCAACGGTATGCAACACAGCAGCGTTAGTGGCTTCTCCGAACCTGGGATGTTTGGGGACATGATTTCTGGGATTCGTGGTGGTGGATTCATTTCTTGGTTCTTCACGATGGGTAAAACTCGCACCCATACGGCTGGCTACCAACGACGAGATTAAGATCAGCTCAATCTCGGCCATTTGGCATTTCCCTTCGTGTCCAGCGGGAAGAAAGCTTTCAACGTCACGCAGCAGCAGCGAAAGGAGTGGTCAACTACAATACTCAGGATGGGTCTGTGCTCTTGCTTGGCGAAATGCGTCAGCGAGCTGATCCTCATCGGCATCAACTTGGTGCTGGCGCTGGGCGGAGCGCTGGTCCTCTACGTTGGCATCTACATGCGCCACACTGGATGGGTGGAGGTGATCAAGGGCTACTGGTCGTCCATTGACGACGTCGTGACGGCGCTCATCGTGATCGGCGGAGTGATCATCGGTCTGGCGGTGCTAGGGTCCATCGCAGCGCTGTGTCGCTGGCGACTGGGCCTGTGCATCTACGCCATCGTTGTGCTGCTCGTCTTCATCCTGTTCGTGGTGGTGACGGTGGCCGCCTTCCTGTTGAGACACACGGCCAGAGACTGGGAAGACACGACGTATCCGGCCAGCAGTGACGAGGAATCTGTGAAGGAAAACTTCGACGAGGTCTACTGCTACGCACAGGGCGAGTTCATCTGCAATGATGCGTCAGTCTCGGATGCGCTCACGATGTTCGCGCCGACGCTCGACTCATCCATCACGTCTCTGTTCGAGAACATGACTGGCGGCGTGAACGCCCTCTGCGATGACTATTTGGGCGACTACGACGAGCTGTCGGCCGTTTGTGACGGCTGCGATCAAGCGCGAGAGTTCAAGAACTTCTCGTCGGTCGTGGACTGGGCGAACGACAAGTGCCCGCGCACGAGCGACACTCTCATCTGGTGCGGCGTCTTCCTCTCCACTAGCAGCACCAACAGCACATCCGGGACGGCACCATACTCGGAGTGTCGCACCGAGTTCTTGGACCTGGTCGGGAAATACTCGCTGTGGCTCGGCATCGGCAGCATCATCGTGTGCGTCGGTGCTCTGATGGTGATCACTTTTTCCTGCATCCTACGACACAGAGAGCGACGTGGTCCTAGGCCGGGACAGGCACACTCCACATATGGGCAGTTTTAGGCGGATTGGGTCCGGAGGTGCCTTCGTGTATAAACTGAATTAAGGCAAGCACTGTGAAGTGATGCATGATGTGTTGCTTTAGCAGGCGCAAGCACAGCCAGTTGGCATAGCCCTGCTTGTGACTCTCGAATTCGCCCGACCACAGGCAGCATTCTTCTATTGGCTGTTTTGATTTGACGAACGCACCAGGAAAGCCAGGGAGAGACCAAGGAAGCGCACGCACTACAAGCAATCCAGACGTTCGTCAAACGCGGGTCTCTTGGCACGGAGTTGCGAGGCAGTGGCTGCTCTAATTGCATGCAGACACAAACGCCCTCCAGAAGTTCTGGGGGACAAACATGAGCGTATCTGGCGGCAAGTTGAAGTTGTATTGTACTGTGGTGCATACAGTAGTTGCTTCTGCGTATCGACGCCAGCGAACAGGATGTAGTACCGAGCACCAGCAACACATCCGCTTCGAGGTCGTATAAGCAAGGAGTGCCGCAATGCGTTCCTGAGCCCCGTCTCGGGAGATAATCGTTACACGTCCCTGGATGTCAGCAACGTCATTTTGAGTGGCGTTTGCTGGGTGGCGGTCTGGTTGCATACTCGTGTTGCGGTCTGCAGCAACCGTCGGACAACAGTCCGTCGCAGCCACGACATTCCGTGTCGATATTCGAACACCACCCGACTGGCCAGTGGATACTGAACTCTGCAAATGTGCCTGGGCTCGGCTTTGTATCCACATTGCGAGTTGAACTGGGAGCGCTTCGCCATGTCCATTCAAGCCTCCCCTCATCTGGAGCCATATCTGGCTGGCACCATAGGTGCGCTGGGAGAAACTCCCGCTTCTCAAGAAAATCCGCCGACACCGGCATCTGCTGCACACAAACAGTCTCAAGTCCAGAATTTCCACCCTCGCCGCACAATTCTGTCTGTCGTACTTCTGTATGACACAACGCAAATCCCTTTACGTTCTATACCCTGGCCAATTCATTTCGATAGCGAACGCAAACGTATCGCGACCGACCTGTGTCATTCCATATCTCCGCGACACTTTTTTCAGTGCGTGTGCAATTCTCTCTTTGAACGGATCTGATGGGTCTCAATTCGAGCACGCACCCTTCCATTATCGAAAAAGCAACCTTCGAACGAACTGTCGAACAACATGGGGTTCTGCACCTGTTTGGGGAAATGCATCACCGAGCTGATCCTCATCGCCATCAACTTGGTGCTGGCGCTGGGCGGAGCGCTGGTGCTCTATGTGGGCATCTACATGCGCCACACCGGGTGGGTGGCGGTGATCAAGGGCTACTGGTCGTCCATTGACGACGTCGTGACAGCGCTCATCGTGATCGGCGGAGTGATCATCGGTCTGGCGGTGCTAGGGTCCATCGCAGCGCTGTGTCGCTGGCGATTCGGTCTGTGCATCTACGCCATCGTTGTGCTGCTCGTCTTCATCCTGTTCGTGGTGGTGGCGGTGGCCGCCTTCCTGCTGATGCACAAGGCGGACGACTGGGAAAGCAAAACGTATCCAGCCGACAGCGAGGAGGAGACCATAAAGACCGACTTTGACGAGGTTTACTGCTACGCACAGGGCGAGTATATTTGCAACGAGGCGTCGGTCACCGAAGCTCTAAGCATGTTCACGCCAGGTCTCGACGCAGCCATTATGGAACTCTTTGCCAATATGACTGGCGGCGTGAACACGCTGTGCGACGACTACCTGAGCGACTATGACCAGCTTTCGAGCGTCTGTGATGGCTGCGACCAAGCGCGGCAGTTCGAGAACTACACGTCGGTTTTCGACTGGGCGAACGACAAGTGTCCGCGCACGAATGAGACGCTCATCTGGTGCGGCGCGTTTCTGGCCACGGGCAGCACCAACAGCACGATCGGTACGGCGCCTTACACGGAATGCCGCGCCGAGTTCCTGGATCTCGTGGAGGATTACTCGCTGTATCTCGGCGTTGGCAGCGTTCTTGTGTGCGTCGGTGCGCTCATGGTCGTCATCTTCGCCTGTTGCCTGCGCCGCAGAGAGCGCCGCGATCGCGAGCTGTCCGACGACCCGATCACCCCTCAAGGCGAGTATAATAAGGCGTAGATTTCATCAATGGCAAACGATACACTGCAAACATAGCTACATGAAGACGATGCTCCTCTTGCATCAGGGTCAGTCGACCACTGGAAGGTGAGCGCCTGTCTTTCATGGTTACCGCACGCACCAACACTGACTACAACATGAAGACTGCAAGAGCACGCGAAGACTCGTTACAACGAGTGTCTGCAGGATCCAGAAATCTAGAACAAGGCAGTCGGCAGGTGAAAAGGAGCAGGCTTCCGAAGAGGTTCGCGCAACGCCACGACGAAACCTCCGTTTTGAACCCATTTTGTGGCAATCTTCAGTTTTGGCACGTGGATTTTCTTTGCACTTCCTGTGATGTGAACTGCATGGAAAGCCCAATCAAAAATTTCCAGCTCGGATTATTCGACCCAATTTAGAGCTTCAAGGTACTGGTTTCTGTTATCTGATGCCATCCAGCCAGCTGCCGAAGAGATCTACATACCAGGAGGAGCTCCCATCGCCGAGATGACGCCCGCCGGCTTCTCGACGCACTGGCCTCCGCGTTAAACCCCTCATTTCCCAGCTCTTCCTCTCGCTCCGACTCCATTCGAACGCGTAGTCTTGTTGCAGTCGCACGACGCACCGTGGACCATGAAGCTGGACAAGGCAGCCATCCGAGCGTGGTGCTCGCGCGACTTCCTCGTGCTGGTGCTACTGCATCTGGCACTGTTTGCTACGGGCGTGACGACGCTTTACTATCGCCATGCACTGGCAGCATCAGGATGGGCGCGCGTGGTGCGTGGTGAGTACGACGGCGACGCCGACTCGCTGCTCGTGGGCATGGACGTGGTAGGCGGCGCGGCGGTGGCAGTCGCCGCCATGGGGGCCATCGCCGCCGTGCTACGTCGGAAACGGCTGCTGGCTGGCATCGGAGCGTGCTTATTGCTGCTGTTAGGCGGCATGGTCTTCCTGGCAGTAACGGTGCTCCGCGTGAACAGCCGCGCGGCGGACTGGGCGCGTGTCGCCAGTGCCAGCGACGATTCCACGAGCAAGGAAGCGGTTATTGCCGTGCAGTTCGATGAACTGTACTGCGATGCACAGGCTGCGTACTTCTGTGACCACGCCACATTGCGTGAGCTGCTGGCCTTTGGTCTGGGTAACCTCACCTCAGCTGTGGCCGTCATTGTCGTCGAAACCAATGCGAGCTCGAGCTCGAACACGACCGAGCCAGCAACAGATGCTGCAGCTGCGGCGGCAATGTGTGCTCAGTACGCGAACAACTCAGCAGATTCTACCGAGTGGCGGCAACTTTGCGCGTTCTGTGCAGCCTCTGACACCTCCTACGACGACGTGGACGTCATCAGTCGATGGTCCGAGGACCATTGTGTCTACAACTCGCAGTCTATCTCCTGGTGCAGTCAAGAGCGGCAGGACCTCATCAATGGCAGCAGCAACAGTTCAATGTGGGGCGACGATGAGGCTCCGTACGCGCGATGTCGACACGAGCTGCTGGAGACAGCGGAGCACTGGAGCCAGGCGTTCGGCATCGGCTGGAGCGTGGCCAGCGCGGTGCTGGTGGCGCTCATTGTGTGCGTGATGCTGCTTCTCCGCGCAGAGATCAACGCTGACGCCTTCGACTTCGACGACGTCGAGAACGACAACGAGAACAACAACGACGCGGACGCGTACACATACAGCAAGGCCTGACCTTACACTTCTCAAGAGATTGAGCTAACGAGCGGCATGGAAGAAGGCCACACACCCAATCAAAGCGAGTAGTGCAGCTCGATAAGAAAAGCGAGTGCATTGATTGGATTTTGCTATTGAGTCCTCGCTTGGTGGATTCGTGTGGCACTACAAGACGGCAGTCAGGGCAATCAGCAGTTCGGACATCGTCACGGTGCCTGGAGCAGAGCGTGCACGTTAGGATTTAAGAGCGTCGTGCCCCAGCAATATCGAAGGAATGCTTACCATTGCTCTGCTTGTCGTACAGCCCAAACAGTGCGGTGACCTGTAGAAAGAGAAAGACAGAGTGCTGTGAGTGCTGCATTCCAGCCCACTTCACCGCGAAGATCGCTGGCTTCGTGTCTTGCCTGGTCGTCGGTGAAGACGCACGCGAGGTCTCGCAGCACCTCTTTGAGCTGAGCTTTCGTCATGAAGCCACGGTCTGTCAAGCACACCACGTCCGGTTAGATCGCTCTCTAAGCCTTTCACCTTCGCTCGAAACATGGTGGCATACTGCTCCGCTCGTGCTTCTCGAAGCTGCGTTTCACCGTCTGCAACATCTCTGTGCGCTTCATGTACCGCTGTGAGATCGTCTGAGCCGCGACGAGCCACAGACGCAGCGCCGCTTGCTCTCCGCCGCAGCGAACGATCGCCTGCTGGTACTTGGCGTGCAGAACCGCATCCTCTGGGACCTGGGTATATCTCTGTTGGTTTTCCTCCGCCTTGCGACGCTGCCCAGGCTGAGTGTCCAGCGTCTGGTTGCTGGGAGGAGCTCGGAATTGTCCGTATCCGCTGGCTCCGTCAAAGGTCTCGTAGCCACTACCGCTTTCAAATTCACCATCGACACTCAAGCGTCCAGCTGGGGCGTCGAGGAATGCGCCATATCCGCTCGCGCCGTCGAATTCTCCGTAGCCGGAGCCGCTGGCGCCATTGCTGCCTCTCGCAGAGCCAGGCGGAGCCGCAAACCCCCCGTATCCACTGGCATCCTCGAACTCGCCGTATCCTGACCGCAGCGACACACCTCTTGGCTGTCGGTTCGGCGGTTGTGCTTGGGATCTGGACAGCGGTAAGACCGGTTCCGCCGCTCGCGACGCGATCGCCAAGCCTTGCGTGAACGTGGTGCCAATGCGATCCTCCTCGTGGCGGAGATGCCCTTTGTATCCGAGAATGGGCGGGTGTCGGACCTTCGGCACTGCCTCGGACTCTTCCTCGGTGGCGGTGTACGGCACGCACCCGGTATAGGCGTGCTCAGGCTGCGCCACCTTCTTCATCATGCGTCGCTCCTGGACCGTCGCGGGCTTCGCGCGCTGCCAGGCTGCAGCGGTGGCATTTGAGTCATCACCCCCGGCCCGACCGGACGCGCCGAAGCCACTCGTCCCGCGGCGATCAAGCGTCATTCTCAATTAAAACGAACGCAGCCTCGCTGCTCGAGCATATAGATAGAAGCATAACCGCTCAATGGGGTGGCCGGTACGTAGCTGTTATTGTGGGCTGTTGCAATGTAAGTGATGAAGATATCGAGAAGCTGCGACGCTTTGTCTGCAGGTTCGGGGCACTACTTCTCCAGTAAAGTGCCATGAGAGGAAGCCTTCGGTCTGTTCCCGACGTTACTCGCAGGCGAGCTTCGAGTCGAAGCTGCTGAGGGTGGTCGCGAACGCCTGAAGCGGACACAGTGGCCATCGGAAGTCCATCGTGAAGAGATCCTTGCCCACGCGGCCGAACTGGAGCACGACTGTCTCTTGGTCTTCGGGCGTCACGAGCTGGAAGTTCTTGACCGACGCCATCGTCACGCGGCCGTTGAAGTTGAGCACGTAGGCGCAGACCTGGTCGTTCCAGCGCGGCGGCTTGTTGATGAGGTACGTGAGGTTCGTGTGGTCCTGCTCCTTGCACTTGTTGACCATCTCGTCGTCCTTGGTGAGCGGCCGCCAAACCACGCGCGTGCCGTCCTCGCGGACACGGGGCACACAGACCTTCATCTTGCGAGGCCCGCGGTGGCCCAGCACGTTGGCGGCGTACATGGCGATGCCGAGTTCCTGGCGAATGCCCGCCGGGTTGCTCGTGATGGTCTGCTGGTCGGCATCCTTCGGGCTCGACCCGTTGTCGTAGATGGTGAACTCTGTGCCCAGGAAGTTGGCGCGGAGTTTGCCCACGTAGTTGTCACTTCCACGACGCAGCAAGTCGCCGCGCTGCATGGAGATGAGGTAATTGCTCGTGCGGTTCTTCGGACGCTTCTTGGCCGTGAGTAGGAATCGGTCGCCCTCCTTCATGTACAGACAGTACTCGGGGAACATCTTGTTCGCACCCGACTTGTTGCGCTCGATGTAGCATTCCACCACGTCGTAGGCCTTGGGGATGGGGCGCAGCAGGAATGCGCGCATGTCCGTGATGTCCAGTTTGGGTTTGCGAACGGCGGGGCCGCTGCCTGCCGAGCGTCCTTTAGAGGCGGCATCGCCTCCATCGCGGCCAGGCGACGACGGGTCGTACGATGTGGCCGCATGGTCGTTGCGCTCGTCGTCCGACGAGAAATCCGCCGACGCCGAGCGGGAACGAGACCTGGACCCCGAGCGCGAGCGGGAGCGGGAGGGCGAGCGGCCACGTGCGCTCGCCTGTTCCAAACCATATTACCAAACGAGAACGACGTTAGTCAGTACTTGATCGACAGTTCTCTGGATAACCTTGCCTTACATTGCGGGAGTACCCTCGACCGCCACTGCCAGCACCTCGACGGTCATCGTCGTCGTCCTCTCGTGATCCACGTTCGCTGAAAAACAAAATAACAACATCGTTAGTCAGGAGCGCTACGTTTAAGTCCTTTCAGATGTCACATACCCACTGGCAGCCCCGCGCTTGGTGCTCTTGGCCGGCGTTTCGTCGTAATCTTTGCCGCGGCGAGCACCACTGCGCCCGCCCTTCGGAGTGCGCGAGCGCTCACGATCCGAGCCGCTGTCGTCCCGATCGCGGTCACGTCCACGGCTGCGTTCGCGGTCTCTGTCCCGATCTTGGTCACGGGAATTGCTCCAGTCGCCGCGACCGCCGCGGTCCCGCTCCCCACGATCGCGTTCGCGCTCCCGGTCACGGCTGCCGCTGCCACGATCCCGATCGCGGTCCCACTCACGCGAGCCGCCGGAGCGACCCGGTCGGTGGCCATCGCCGTCGTCGTCAGCGTTATCGTCCCGGCCACGGCGCGAGTACGCGGAGCCTCCGGTGCCACCGCGACTGCTGCTGGTTGGGCGTGAATCCCCCGCACGTCGCGACGAACCGCCACCCACGTCGTCGTCGAGGTCATCGTCATCCCGACCAAAGCGTCTGGGAAACCAGGAGGATAATCGTCCTTATTGTTAGTAAAATGCCAGCGAAGTGCACCATTCTGAGAGATAACTAGCAAACGTGAAACGTACGAGGGCTTCTCATCCACGTCGAGGGACCGCGGGGCCGAATATTGCTTCGGCAGCGACGTGCGCACGACACCTTCGAAAGCAAGAAGGAAATGTGTCAATCGACTACTCTCTAATAACAGACTCAAGACGCGGGAGTGGTCTCTCCACGTGAAAAGCGCATGCTTTACCTCCGCCCATGCGCTCCTGCAGCTTCTTCTTCTGCAGCTCACGCTGCTGCTGGATGACGCTGGAGCGCGCCCCCGATAGATAGTCGGCGCCCCCGCCGTCCACGATCTCGTTCAAGTCGTCGTCTTTCAGGGAGTTCGGGTGCGCCGACATCGCTCCGCTGCCCGTCCGCCGGTCGTCGAGGCTCAACACCTCCACCACGTCCGAGACCTCGTCGTCACGTCCCGCACCCTTCCGAGCCCTCCCGCCACCGCCACGGGAAGGAGGAGACGCATCCTCGTCGAAGGACGAGCCGTTCATAAACATCGCGGCTCCAAATGGCCGTCCAACCGCGTTTTCCGCTCCGCTTGACTTTGAAATCGCTTGCGTGAAGCGAAACCCCAACTACCGGCAAGGACGCTGGCGAGCCCAGCGGTCACCCACCCACCCAACCGTCGCCTGCTCTCAGTGATAGCAGCAGCTTGTGCAGCACGCAGAAGAGCGTTGGAAAGAAGGCACGGCTATTCTTGGCGTCGAGGAGCCTGGAGTCGTTTCCAACTCGAGGAGGGACGGTGCTGTTTTCGGGTGACGGGTCTCCTGGAGCCAACGATAACGACCCCAGGCGCGCGGAAAACGGTGAACTGCATGGTTCTAGCGCTTCAACTCTGGGTCGCGGGCTCCCCCATCGGCCTTGAGCGTATTCTTAGCCGCCATCCCGCGCGTCGCCGCCTTCCGCCTTCCCATTTAGAGTTGCAAGAACCGGAATGCTTCGAACCGCGCCAAAACAGTCCACCTCGGCGGTAGTTACGGGCACCACGTGATCAAATCCCATATTTCATCTGCTACGGATTCGGCTCTTCAACGAAATGCAAGTATACCGGTAGTCCAACCGGTAGATACCGAAGCGGGTGGTGCCACTTGCTGGAAAAGGTGGAAAGGGAAGACCAAAGGCAACAGAGAAGGCAAACAAACCGTCGGGACTGCCGCCGACCGCCATGTACTCGCGCGAGAAGCTGGAGCGGCTGCTGCGGCACGCCAAGGTGACGACGCAGAGCATCCAGACCGTGTCGAACTGGATGCTGGCGTACCGCGAGAATCTGGCGGAGATGGTGGCGCTGTGGCTGGAGCTGATGCGCGAGGGCGACGCCGAGCACCAGATCGTGTATCTGTACATCGCCAACGACGCCATGCAGGTGGGCGTGCGCAAGTACGGCCGTCAGATCGCCGCGGTTTTCGAGGATCGATTGGTGGAGGCCGTGGGGTTGGTCATGGGCGACGGAGAAGAGAAGGTAAAGCGCTGCGCCATTAAGATCGTGGGCATCTGGAAGGAGCGCGGCGTGCTCACGCCTCCGCTGCTGGCCATGCTGCAGAACATCTGCGCTGGCAAGCCGGCCGTGTACGTTTCGTGTGCTTTTACAAGATTCTCTCTCGTATGTGTTGCATGAAAGGGGGAGGGCTAATGGTGAGTGTGTGCATGGATTAAACAGGGAGCCTGTGGCGGAGACGGAGAATGGAGGCGCCAATGCGCAGGATGCCAAGGCGAAGCTGCTGCGCGAGATGATTAGTGACGTGGCGGTGGAGCGTGTGCTGGAGGATCTGTCGGAAGTGCCCGAATCTTCGGCCACGACGCAGCTGGCGACGCGTCTGCAGGACCTGGTGAACGCCACCATCAGCGCCGACATGCTCAGCGACCGCATGTTCCAGTTGGAGTCGAATCTCAGTGCGTTCCACCACGCGTGCAGCGCACACGACGGCTGCGAGAGTGCCCGCGTGGAAAATGAGGACGGCATCGATGCCATGGTGTTCCCCTCGGGAGGGGGAATCGCCTGGGACATGATGGACCAGCAAGTGTACGACTTGGACATCGATCGCAGCCAAGACCACGTGCAGCAGTACCGCTCCAACCTGGAGGACCAAGCGGGAAAGCGCGAGCTGGTCATACAGCAGTTGCGTCTTCTGGAAGACATGGATTTGTTTGCTGCGACCGTAGGTACGACCACGGAGGAGGAGGCCAAGGACCAGGAGCGAGCGCTCGAGAGGCTGTACGACGTGGCAGTCGAGGCTGAGAGTCGGGAACTGCAGGATTTGGAGGCGCAGCGCGCCGAGTTTCGGGCCCGACGCATGTCCAACGCTCCGTCAACGTCTGGATCGTCGTATTCGAGCTACCAACAGGAGCGAGTGGACCCGTATCGCCCGCCGTCGACTCCGAGTCGCGGTCGAAGTGACAGTGGCAGTACTCAGTCCAGCTATATCAGTCGCAGACCGAATGACTACGATTACCAGCAGCGCTCGCCGCCTCCGCTACGACGTCACAACAGTGCCTCGGCGGCCACGGAACGGGGCTTTGTCGACGATAGGTACGGCCAGGTGGACCACCGTCGGGACGGACAGGAGGATCGATACGGCGCCGGCTCCCCATCGTATAGCAAGCGACCGAAGCTGCACCATGCTCACAGCATGGAGTCGCAGAACGTGCAGTGGCAGGAGGCTTCGCGTCCTATACTGTCGTCCCCCAGTGGCGGGGCCTACCGCGACCCGTACACTGCTGTGGAACAGGAGCAGGCGTCGTATTCGCCGCACGGTGGCGGCATGTCGAGGTACTCGCCCAATGAGCGCTCGTACCAGCGGCAGCGTCCTGTTCAGCCAAACCGCCGCAGTCGATGGGACTCGATGCCCGAGGAGCACTACGGCGCCCGCTACGAGGACCGTCGATGGTGACTCGACCCTTGTCAGTGCACATACCCTCTCCGAAGCGAAGCTCTTGCTAAGAATATTATTATTAAGTAGGTGAGCGTCATGATGTGCTGAGCTAGCATCAAAGCAGCTCCCTCAAACGCCAGCAACCACGAGCGGCATCAGTGTCGGTTCCATTCCGCGTGGGGGGGAGGTAGGAGTAAGGAGTAAGTAGGAGTGCGCAGATATCGGTAGCTCGTAGTGGCCTGCAGCGTAGCAGCAGCCGCTTACGGGCTGTTGCTACGACTGCTTCCACGTTTTCTCGCTTTTCTTACGAAAAAGTGAATACATTGTCTTGCAGTTGATGGAATGGCCGTGCTTCGCAGTCCAGTGTCCAATACGCCCGTGAGGCAAACCAATTCTCCAACACGATACTGCCAATGTTCCACATCTCTTGTCGGCACCCCTGCAAGCTATAATACGTGTCTCCGCATTGCTCGTCATCGCGATCTGAGTGAGAAATTCAAAGCTCCACGATGTCGCCTTCCACTTTGATCAGATCTTGCGGCGGTGCAGGAAGTGCTGAGCGAAGAGGCATCGCCCGGGCCGGCAATGGCGCTGCTTTCCCGGAGCTTGGGGAATTATACGTCAGCTGTTCCGTGGGCAGCGAGTCTTGCATCGGGGTTTGCACAGCCAATACTCCCTGCGACTCCGACTGACCAAAGAGAGATTTCTCATCCTCTCCCCCCTGCTCTTCTTGCCGCTCTTCCGGCTCTGATCGCTTCTCGTGGCTCTGCAGTTCGCCAGCATTGTCCTGGACCTGTTTCACATCGGGCTTCTCCTCCGTCTCGTCCCCTGATACCTCACTATCATCTAGCCGGAAACTGGCGGACAGCTCACTGGCCTCGCTAATCGTCGACGAGTGTCGAGGCGAGCGGACCACGTTTTGACCAACGGCGATCAGTCGCCCGAGCGGAGCCTCTCGCGCCTCTTCCGCGCGCTCGCTCTCCGCTTGGCCGCCGCGCTTGCCGCCAAAAAATCCCATGAACGAGCTCGAGATGGACGACGCCAATCGCGTCATGTGGAAATTGGTCACCTCCCCAACCGAGGGTGACGCAAAGTACGTGTGGCAGGAGCCGCAGCGCAGACACGCCGTCGCCGGAGGAACATAACACACCACAAAGCAGCCAGGACACTTCACGTGGATGTTTACGCCCATGTCCCGTGCCAGGAAGTTCGTGCTGTCTCGCAGGTCCGTGCTGATCTTGTCCAGCGTCGAGCGGATCGTGTAGTCGCACTGCACGCACGTGAGGTTGCCGCCGTCGTTCAGGAAGCCACAGCGTGAGCAGAAGATCTGTGCGGGCGCCGCCGTGGTCACCAGCGAGTAGAAAGGAAGATGGCATTGCGTGCACTCCTTCACGGCTCTTCCGTTCACTGTCGTGCTGTTTTCAGCAACATTTGGCCAGTCAGGAACACTACACGATCCTGCAAAGAGTCAGAGACGACGCTAGGCGCATAGTACGTACCATCCACCGCACTTCCAGCTCCCGTTAGCTTGGACATCGTGGGTCGGAGGCTTCATCTCGGCGCTGCAGGTTGTTCCATACACACGTCGCATTAGAGCTCCCACCATAAAGCACACAGCTTTCCGGAAGACGCAACACAGACAGCGAATCGTACCCACACATCCCGCAGGCGGTAACGTCTGGTGCGTTGAGGAACGTGCTGAAAGGAGCGAGTTAGCCGAACAAACCACGCATCAGTTGTCAGAATTTAACGACCAATTACAATTGAGAAAGCGATAGGACGTCGTCTGGGGATGGCACCAAGCCATGCCACCCACGTAGGCATAGGAATCGTAAAGGTACGCACCAAGTCGCACAGGCCACGCGAATGTCCTTCCCGCCGGCCACCATTTTGTGCTCGAAGGTCCTGTAGTGCCCAACATTCCACACATTCTCGTCAGTTTTCAGCGTCCGATGCTGCTTTTTCGTAGGCTGAAGCACACGCAGCGCAAAGGAGGAGACGCTACTAGACGCACATGTGCTGGCTGGCTTCCATCGCGGCGAATGAAGCGGCGAGCGATGCGCTTCTCTCTGCCTTCTCGTCTCTGGCTTGTTCTCTTTTGCCTGCAAGACCGAGCGTCCATGGCCTGGAACCCTTTTTCTGGCACCCAACCGTCTGATACCGTGGGACAATGATGTCACTCTTCTGAGAAGGACCGCATTCGCTCGAATTAGTGACGGATTCAGATTGATCCAATTTTGTGCAACGCGCACAGGAAGATTGGACGTCATTGACCCAGAAGCAGCCCAGCTAAGCTGTCGTCGCCATCCCCGCTCTTCACACGCTCCGCTCACGCAGATCTGGCCAAGAGGCCTGGCTGGCCTAAGGCAGGGGTCGGCTGACTCTCGTGCCATATATGGTGCGAACGAGGCAGACAAACTCACTATTGGCTACCTGCCAGTCGAACAAAATGGGTTCTCGGATCTGCCCATTTACCATCACTCTCGTTCCCTCGAGTTGAAGTTTGAGACTTCAGCTCGCTTTCAGGTTGAAAAGCCGCGCGGTGTCTGTTGGCTCACTGTTGGATATCGAAGGCAATCGCGCGCATCGGCGGTCGGTCCGATGCCGCCCAAGAAGATGCCGTCCAAGCTCTCGAGCCAGGGCTCCTCCATCGCAATGACGCCAGTCGCACACGCCTCCCGCCAGGTGGGCTTTCTTGCTGTCTGTTCACGGGTTGATGGCTCCTTTATGATCTAGTGGACGCGTCTTACTCCCTTTGCGATGGCTGTAGGCACTCTCCGCGCCAGTTTTGCCGCCAACGGAGACCATCCCTCCGCTCTGGACGCCTAGCGTCTCGCCGACCGAAGTCTTTCCAGAGTGGACAGACCCCGCAGCGTTGCGTACGTGCCGAACAGCAGAGCAGGGAAGGAATGACGTTCACGTGGTAATCGCTCATCGATGTCTCCTGTCCATTGTACCGCTGGATAGCAACAGATCATTGGGGAACGGCGGAGGAGCCTTATGAAGATCCTTTGCCACCTACAGAGCTGCAGGTTCCGCGAGAGGTGCGTAGGAAGCTGATCGTAATGCTTTCCTCACTGTGAATGCTGTACGTTCTGGCCAAGTTTTGAGAATAGCTGAGTGCTAATGCTGCATTATCTGCAGGCTGTCGCTATCAAAGGCACGATCACCTGGAAACGACCGTGCCACTTCCTCCCTGCTATCGTGGATGCGCCCGCGGTCTCCGCAACGCCACCTACGCCAGCCGTCCCTGAGCCAAAAGCTACCGGAGGAAAGAAAGGGGCACCGGCACTCGCGGCGACTGCTGTGAAGAAGGGAGATCCGGAGGTGGTGAAGAAACCACCCCCGCCCAAACACGCGCATGTAAGCTCGCTGCCATCTGAGTGAATCTGCTATGCTGTGGTAACATTCAGTACGATGGTGTGTTTGCTGTCGTATGGCAGATTTTTTACGCAACATCCCGAGACAAAGAGCATGGTACCCAGGATCACAAGAAACCGGTGTCTGCAGCTGCTACTAGTCACCCTCCTAGTACGGCCTCGACACCGTCGATATCAGCACCAGCACCTGCAACGGAGCACCCGCAGGACCGGACGCATCGTATCCCCCGAGACTTCCAGCGACTTTGGAGTGCGGAGGAGCTGAATGCGCTGGAAGGTTGGAAAAAGGAGGAGGCGCGTATTGAGCGCGAAAAGCAGCAGCGCAATCGGGCGTATATGGCCTTTGAAGATGCCATCGCGTACATTGTAAACGAGCGTCCACGAGACTTGCTCGAAGACGCAGACTTTGATGCTGATGATTTGGTGGATGACGGAGAAGATGACGAAGACGGGCTAGCGATGGAAGCGGACGTAAGTAATGGCACATCTCCTTGGGGTGTTATGCCACCCGTACGGATCGAGATTGCGCCCAATTCAGTATGCAAGCCTGAAATCCCTCACGGAGAGGTCGTCCACGCTGATATGGCATCGTATCTACGCATTGTGGAGCAACTGTTCGATGCGAGTGAAGTGTATGCGGCAGAAGCAACAGCGACTGCAACGCCGTTTTTGTGGCAAGCCATCTACCCTCAAGACAACACGGGCCAGCCTATCTATAATCCGGGCGGGAAGTACAGTGTACGATTGTTCGTGCTCGGCCGATGGCGGCGTATTGATATCGACGACAAGCTTCCCCTCGACAACGACGGAAACATCATCTATCTCGCAAGCAGCATGCGGAATGAACTCTGGCCCACTCTACTAGTAAAGGCTCTGTACAAAGTGCTTCATTGGATGCATCCGAACCCGGATGGGAACGGAGAAAGCATGTCCCTGGTCAACAACGTAAGTCAAACGATGAGTCAAATTGTGTTGGCACTCACCGGCTGGAAGGTGTCTCGATGGGAACCGTGCACCAGTCAGAGCTTCAGCGAGAACGTTTTCCACGAGTTGCTCCAGGTGCGTACTCAAATGAGCAGCAGGCTTGGGGTTCATTGTTTGTTTTCTTATCGGTGCGTTGACTTTTTATGGCTTTAAATGTTTTGGGATTGCGTAGTATGTCCCGAAGCAGCACCCGGAGGAATGCAGTGAGGTGGTTATCGAAAACGACGCGATAGCCGATATGGAGTCACCTCCGCCACCAGAGGTGAACAGTCCCCAAGCCTTGGACGTTACATGCAGCTCTCGGAAGGTAAACATGTATTTGTCGGACACCGCGGAAAAGTGGACTCCAGATCTGACGTTGCGATGAATGTCTGTGTAATTTCTGTTGCACAGCCTCGGGCTGTTATTTGCTGTGCAGCGGCCAATGGAATCTCGGAACTTCACTTCGGCGAAGCCGTCCTGCTTACTGACGTTGTGGGGGACACGGGGAACACGACTTTCAAGGTTCTCCGTCAAAACACATCGGCAACTATTTCCGAGGAGACAGCCGGAATGACCCACCTAGTGTTCCTGCTGGTCCACCCGCCACACAAATGTTCTGATACGTTCCTCCGGTGCTGGGTGCCAAATCCACAGCCGCCACTCGACGACACGGTTGGGTCGAGGGCGGAACTGGTACCGTTCGAGACTCCTTGCGTGCAGTTCGTGGTGATTAAAATGCCGCCCGTTCTATCGGAGCAACCTGCCGGTGACAATTCTTCTGACACTGTTCCTAGTGACCAAGCGAGTGTGAATATTGTGGCCACTCTCACTCCTGTACAAACGCACAGGAAATCAGGCCAAGAGCCCGATTCTCTGCGCAAATCGTCGAAATTGATGGCAAAACACCTCGGCGCTGATCCAAATGGCAGCGTGATCCTGCTGGAAGAAATGAAGCGGCAGAGAAGCATTGGAGAAGAGACCAGCAGGAGATTGCCCCTGCCATCCACTCTGACGCTGGATACGATTTCGTCGGGACATATCTGTATTCCACCCGCGGAAGGAGAGAATCTCGTGTATCGAGTATACCCGCAGAATTCGCTGCGATTCGGCTACAGCCTGCAAATTGAGGCCGATTACAAAGTGGAGTTCCAAGACCCGTCGACCTACTGGCGTAGGCTAGATAATCTCCGTGTTACGGAGTGCGACGGCGTGTATCCGGTCATGCTGCCCGGGACGTGGAATATCCTGTTCAAGCAAAGCTTGGAGTTTGTTCGACCAGCTGCAGCTAGCGAGAGCAGCGACGATCCACCGCAGCAGCTCATTGAGCTGCGATTGGATCTTCATCTATCGGAAGAGCTGCTCTCACGCTATGCACACATCACACTTGTCAATGACGTCACGAGCGAAGTCAAGAGGGTGAGTGCCTTATGCTCCACGATTACGCTTACAGCAAGTGAAGGCGGTGGCGAGCAAGTGCCGACGACTTACACCATGATCGTTGACTGTGCTCCTGGAAACTTCCACGTTCGTGAGGGCAAATGGCATCTCACTCTGGCCAGCAACTGGGATCTCAACAAGACGACGACTCACCAGATGACCCTGACGAGTTTTGGGGGATCCTATGAGCCCAACAACCCCATGCTCTTCTTCCGAGACGTGATCGCGGCGCCAAAAACGTCAGTTTGGACGAGTTTCCAGCTCCAGCTGCTGAAAAACGAGGAAATCGAGAAGGATCTTGCTGCCAAGCTGGAGATATTCGATCTTGGCGCCGAGCAGCATCCACTGCTTTGTGAGACAAGCGCCAAGGGAGACGTTCGCTTGTTGCAGTTGCCGCACTCTGCCACAGGCAACCACGACCAGCCTCTAGCGGATGACAAACGCGGGTATATTGTGCAAGGCAGCATTGGCAAGAGCATTTGCGTCGTGTCTGAGGACTTGCGCTCCGTCCGACCTTTCCGCAATAGCTCCGGAAACGATTTATCACGGAACGGAGGTATCTTGGAGGAGGACATCGCACCGCTAACGGGCGAGAATGCGTCCATCGATAGTGACCAGCAGATCGCAGAAGTTCCGCCGAAGACTGCCCGCACTTCCCGTCTCGCAAGCAACATCCAATGGCGACTGAACTGCTGGAGCACGGAAAAGGTGAAACTTGAGCCAGATCGAACGAAGGAGCTCCAATTTGACGCAATCCGCGTGTCGTGGGCGGAAAACGCTAAGGATTGCGACACAAACGGCGGAATCTCGCGGCTGCTGCATCAAGGGAAGTTGCATGAAGCGGAGGCGAAAATGAAGCTGGAGAACATGACAGAGGAGCAGATGGCCAAAGTCAAGAGCCGCTTCGAGTGGATCCAGGCAGTGAAGGCAAAGGTCGAAGCCAAATCGACTACTGCAGCTGGGCTCGACGGACCATATCTGGAGGAGATTTCGTCTGGTGATGAGAGACTATTGTCGACCGAGGAACTTGAAGAAAGCGAGCGCATCTTGGCCGACCGGATCGGCGCTGTCGAGGCAGATAAGGAGCAACGGCACCAAATCCGCACACTAGCGAAGCAGCAACGTGCCAAGGAGACGACGGACCTGATTCAATCTGTGATCAAACAGCGAGCGACGTTCGCCAAGAAGCAGCAGGCGCTCAGGCAAGAGCTGACTGCTCTGCAGAGCGACCTCGGCGCCCAATCAGCGTAGAAATCCTGACGACGACTGCTCTGCTGGACGTCGAAGGGACACGCGACGGTGAGTCAGACTATGCATCTTGTGAACTTCGTTATTTCTTCAACGGTCCCCCCATTTTAATTCCTGGGGAGGCGCTCACTTTACTACGTCACTCAATTTCCTTGTGGTCAGTCGCGCGCTCGGTTGCCTGCGTCCTCTCCGCCCAGTCGCTCGCCTGTCTCGCTCGCTCGTCGGAGTCCCCGAAGCAGCTCACGCTACGCTAACCTCTGCTGTTCTCCTACTTCTTTTCAAATCCCATTTCCTTTTTCTGCTTCTCCTGCCGCTGAGCCGCATGCACTTTGCGCTTTGCGCTTCCTTCTTCAAAAGTTGTAATTCCATTTGTTCAATTTCACTTGGTGCTTGCTTTCAGGGGGTTGCAATTCGCGCAATTTGCAATTTCGTTGACTTCTGCATCTTCCAATCGCCCGGCTCGGCTCGCTGACTTGGTCCAGTTTCGCCGCGGCTTCATCCGCTCCTTCACTCTTGTTCTCCCACTTCTTCATCATCGTCTTCATCTCCTCGCTTGTCTTCCCACTTCATCTCGCTCTCTCCGACGGTCCGTCGCCTTCTTCTCCATCTTGGTCGCCGTCCAGCCGATTCTTTAATCGCCCGAGTCTCCAGCCAGCCCGCGTCTTTAAACATGTAATTCCACTTCGCGTATTGTTGCCTCGTTACAAATACATCCCTCGGCCCGTGCAGTCCCCGCCACGCCACGCCACTCCATCCCTCCATGCGTCTCCGCTGCTCTCCGTCCAGTGCTCCATCGTCACAACACCAGCTCCCGAGGAAGCGCCAACTCCAGCAGCAGCGCAAGCGCACGAGGGCGGGGCGATCAAAACGGCTGACTCTTCACCACGTCCTCGCCGGTCCGCCGATCTCCAGCAAACCGCACGGTCGCGGATCCAGAGTGGCCGGCTGTCGGCACTGACGGCGCTCGCGCCATCGCAGAGGAGCCTCCGTAGCTGCTGACAGCTCGAGGCGCCGTCTTCTTCCTATCAGCGCGAACCTTGGCTGCTCCGTTGTCAGTGACGGTGGTCTCAGGAGGGGGCGTCGAGGCCGTGACGTAGCCCGGCGGTTGCGGATGGCGTTCGAAGTAGTGCTTCGTGCACATGTTGTCGATGCGGCCGGTCTTGGAGCACTCCGGCACGATGCACTTCTTGTCGGCGCCGTGGGTCACGCAGTAGCCAGCGCGGCGATCCGTCTTGTTGCAGCCCTCGATCATGCAGCGGCGACCGCCGCCGTGCGCGCGGCACAGTCCGCGCCCTTGTGAGCTCTTTGTGCAGTTGGGCACCGTGCACCGACTGCCGCCGCCGTGCAGCTTGCACAGACCGCGCGACTGCGCCGAGTTGTCGCAGCCATCGTGCTGGCAGCGCTTGCCGCCGCCGTGGCTGATGCAGAACCCGCCGCCCTGATCGCTCAGTCCACAGCCGGCGAAGCCGCAGCGTCGCCCGCCGCCGTGGCCCTTGCAGAGGCCTCGCGAGCGAACCGTGCGGTCACAGCCGGGCACGGAGCAGTCCTTCAGCTTCTTGTTCTTGCGCGTGCGGCCTCCAGAGCCGCTGCTGGACCCCGATCGCGTCGAAGTCGAGCTGCGCTTGCCTCCACTCAGCGCCGTCGGTCCCGCACGCCCGTCTCCGAGATGCGTGTCAATCGGAGGAGGTCGGCCGCTCGGTGTACTGCCGGTCACGTGCAGGCTGTTCATGGTCAAGGACTTCGAGGAGCTCACGGAGCTCGGCGACAAGGACAACACATTGTGTCCAGGGCTGACGCCGCTGCTGCTCCCCCCGACGGTGTTTATGGCCAGCTCCGCATGCCCCACCAGACCTTGCGAAGCCCCCGACACCGACACGTTGTAATTCACGTTCCCCGAGTGATGCAGGCTCGTGATACGGTTCGATGACTACAACGTACAAGACAAGGCAAATGCCAGAAACAGTAGCGAGAAGGTGAGAACAAGCTGACAGCGTAACACATAAGAAGGACTGCATGGACAAGTAGACGGTACCTGGCCGCAGACTGGACACATGGTCGTATCGCCCCACGACTGCAGACAGTGGCTGTGGAAGCGATGGCCGCAGGGGCTGGCAATCCGGTCGCTGTGTGCGCCGCTGCACAGATTACAGATCTCGTCGCCGGGCGTATTGAGCTGCTGAGGCGGCGGGTACAGTGCGTTGGGGTTGCCTGCTGGTGTCGCTGGACCGTCGGATGATAAACTCACCATGGACATGGAGGAGGCCGAGCTCGCGACGTCCGCGTACAGCGAGGATGGGTGCGCCGTGTCGAGCGCCTTTGTGGACGGCTGCTGCTGCATGAACGCCACGTTGGCGCCATTAGAGCCGCCGCTAGTCGAGATGTCCACACTGCCGTCTTTCAAACGCGTCGTCAAGGACGGACCGGCGCCTGCAGAGCTGAACTGCGGCATGCGAGGGCCTCCCCCTGCGGCGAACATGCCTCCACCTCCGCCGCCGTTCATGCCACGAGAGATGGCGGAAGACACGCTGCCTCCGTTGGCGTTGACGAGGACGTCGAAGTTGGCGCCGAGCGCTGCGTTCGGCGGCACCAGCTCCAGTGGACTCTGCTGCGACTGCTGCGGCGTACGCTGGTGCTGCTGGGAGTAGTAGGCCGAGCCTCCACCGTATACGTTGGAGCCTGAGCGCGTATACATGGCCTGCTGCTGCTGCGAGCCGCCAGGAGTGGTCTTGAGCTGCACCACGTTCCCCGGGCGCTCCACACTGTGCACCGACGGCGCGTAGCCGCTGCTTCCAGAGCCCAGGAACGAATCCGAGACCAACACACCGAAAGACTGCCGGAATTTGCGGTCCGCGGCGTCCTTGAGCCCGATGTTCACGGGATCGTGCGGCATGGCATCCGGAGGCGTCTGCGGGTTCGTGGCGGAGCTCACGAGCATCCCCAGCGCGTTAGCCTCGCCGGTCGGGGCGTACCCTCCATGGTAATGCTGCTGTTGCTGGGTCGATTGCTGCTGGTAGTCGCTGGTGCCACCGAAGCTCTGCGCGTACGGGGAGTAGCCATAGGCCGCTGCGTACGAGTGCTGCTGCTGCTGCTGGGCGTGGGGCGAGTACTGCTGCTGCTGTTGAGCGTGGGGCGAGTACTGCTGCTGACTCGGCGTTGGGAAGTCGAACTTAGTGACCGGTCGGCTGCGCGAGTAGCTGGTGGCAGGAGCGAAGCCGCCTCCGCCCACATGGAACGCGTTGGCCTGCTGCTGCAACGCGTGCTGCTGCTGCGCCTGATACTTGGCTGGCGTCAGACTCGCCGGGCCGCGAACGCCGTGGAAACTGCACACCCGAACGTACAAAACGCACACAATTGCGCACAAACCAAGAGACAATGAGCCCGTCGCTCCAGCCTCATACAACTCCTCATGAGACGGGGGAAGAGCCAACCAGACGGCCAATGGACGTGGCAAGACAACCCTCCCTCCTCCCTGTCCCCAGACTCTCTCCCCGTCCCCCTTCCTCCTTCACACGGGCGCGTCACGTCGGGGACGAGGGGGAAGGCGAACGGAGACGAAGACGACGGCGAGGGAGGGAGGGGGGCTAGGCGTGCGTCCATCCGATCCTGGCCCTGATCCCTACAGCCTTCGGTAATGGGCGCGTTGCTTACCTCTTCCTGTCCATGCCGGCCAGGTTGACCGCGTTGACGGCGTGCGGGTAGGGCGGCGCCAGGCCGCGGGGCTGCGGCGGAGACGCGGCGGGCGGCGCCGACGCGCCGGGCGGGAGCTCGTTCATGGCGTGCCGGGCCTCCGACTCGAGCGCGCGGGCGAGAGCGACGAGCCTCTCCTCGGGGGTGGCGGTTCGACTCGGGGTGGGACTATTGGCTTATTTGCCGCGGGCGGGAGCGGAAGTAACTATTGGAGGCTGGTTAGCGGGCGGGCGGGCGGGGCGGGTCTTGCGTGCGTGAAGCGCCCACTGCCCATTTGAAAATCAAAAGCGAGGGCGAAAAACCCCGAAAAGCGGCCTCGAGACCAACCAAAGCGCTGACGACACGCACCTAAGCGGTAACGTACGGTACGCAGAAAGATCTCCTCCCCGGCTTTAGCGGTTCGGGATCAGCAGTTGGGAGATCAAGGAAGCATACAAACACACTGAAGTGCGAATAAGATTTGCAACCTGCGCGTGTGCGCTAAAGAGAGGGACAAATCGACCCCGCGCGCGTGCGGAAAAACGTTCAGTTTTTCTCGGGTTTTGCCAAAAGCGCCAAGGAAAGTTACGGCTCCCGAGTGGCAGAACCGCGTTTTGGTGGCGTTTTCTGGCCGCGCGTTTGTGGGCAGCGTCTCGTTGTTCGGCTGTGTCGTCGAGGCATCCGATGGTTGTCCTCCGTCGAGAGTCTCGACGGGTAAGAGAGGTCCACCTTCGCCTCCTACTGTAGTACCGTGACAGCCGCGCGCTCGTCTGCCCAAATGGCTTCAGTGCGATCCGCTCCCCACTTCTGACGCGGAGCAATGTAGCCATGTCGGAAAGATCGGATTCGGCCAGGATACGATGGAGATACCAGGATGCGGGAAGGACCTATCGCTGCGTCAAGGACACACACACACACACACACACATATGCTGTCGCTGCTGCTTCTTTGCGTGGCTCCAACGTCGTATCTGATACGACGTTGCAACATGGCGACAGCTCCATGAAGGAAGAGTGCAAAGATTATGGAACCTCGCTTCGTCCGCAGAGTGAGACATTGGTAATGCGGCGGGTTTGGATGCACGCCCCGCGCTGCGACCGCGGCAGACCCACCGTGAGAAGCGCCAGCTGGAGCCATTTCGCCTCACGCGGCGCCCATCTTTGCTGTCTCTCCCGCGTTTTGACGCCGAAAAAAAAGTTCGAAATCGAAATTTCGCCAGCTTTCGCGCGAAAACTGGGCGTGAGTCAGCGCGTAATGGTCGCGCCGTACTTAGGGGAGTAGGAAAGCGGCGCAGGTTTAGGTGGCGCGTCACCGCCAGCGACGTCGATCCATCACCGAAATTCTCAGACGGCGGTGACGTCGCCGCGTCTCGCTTTGGCAGGCTGGCTGGGCAAGAGTCCTCGAGCCTCGAGGCTAGGGACCAGTCAATCCACGCCGTCGCCTCGCCCACCTCGAAGCGCAATGCAGCGCAATTGACCCGCACGGAGGGAAGACCTCCCAGCTGCAGCATGGGAGCATCTCGACCCTCACGCACGTACTCCCCTCGCGCCAGACGCTCTTCCTCATTTCTGTGCGCAGCTTTCGCTTCCTTCGGCAGCTGGGAGCTCCAGCCGCGGCGACGCGAAGGAATAAGACGCCCGATTTGTGGCGCTAGCCTTCGCTGGTTGGGTTTGGCTGCTCGGCAGCGTGTTGCGTGGGCCACGCCGCTTTTCTCCACCGCGTTCTGTTTTGTTCTTCTGTTTTTTTCTTTTCTCTTGTCTTCTCTTGGTCTCGTCTTGGGTGGGAAGCTCCACCGCCCACCACTCGAGACTCGAGGCTGCGCTTCCAGTCTCGGGAGAAGCCGAGACGAAGCGTTGGGCGGTGGGGGAAGCCCGTCGGTGCCTGCAAACGGCGTGTACAGGACGACTCCGCCGACTGCAGCGGGCGAGAAGGTAGCTGGATCAACCCACAAGCGAGAGAACCCGAGACTTCGCTGCCTTCTGGCGCTTCGTGCTTGTAGCTTGTGTGTGGCGCTTGCTAGCGCTGCTGCTTGCTTCAGCACTCGTCGTAGTGTCCACAAGACCGGTACGCCAATCTCTTGAGCTTGCAGGAAGCGACGCAGATGCGTTGTGGAGCCTTCCCAGACGAATTGCAGCGAATCTTCGTGCAAGATATGGCGATCTTCCTGCTAACCGAGGCATGTTGTTGTACTGATCAGCTACAAGCTTGATGGAGTGACTTGTTCGCTAGACTGGTTCGTGAGAGGCCGTCAGAGGCTTTGCTTCACGACCTGTCCGTGATTGATCCGACCTGACAGCGGCGATCGCGCACTTTTGATCCCTGCGACGAGGCTGCGAGTTTTGTGGGCGGGGAAATTATCGGCAAATCGGCTGATGTTCGCGCTGCATTTGGCGCTTCGAGGATGGTCTGCGCTCGTCCCCGCATGGAGAAACACCCATCGTGTTCTCTTCCTGCCAGTAGGCTACCACACGTCACGGATGTGTCCTGCCGCGCTGCACAAGACCGTCGGATCCACGTTTGCTCGCTGAACTCGGGACAGTTGTGCGGCTGGAGCGCTTCCGCACGCATCATTTATCGTCGATCACGACAGCAGCCAGCGCCTCGATGACCAGACTTCCATGCGCCAGCTTCCTCTGCATCCAGTGCCGGAGGTCCAGGACGGCAGCAAGGCTTTCGACGTCTCTTCCAAGTGATCAACAGTGGATGCTAAATGCGCTGGCTTCACAAATCCTGGCAGCGTCATCACGTGTTTTGCTTGAGCGGCGTGGGGAGTGTGTTGCTGTCTGCTTCCCCGTCGGCGTCACTGCTAAATCGTTGGCTTCGGCGTCCTGTAGCTGCTCGTATTGAGCTGGTGGCATCGACGTGTTCCACTTGAGTTGCTCGTGTCCTAGGTCTCGATGTGTCTGGTTCCGACTCACGTCTCCTTGGTGTGTGCTAGGCTCAGCGTCGTTGCAGTGGAGCGCTGCATTGAAACGTGAGCGCGGAGCGCGGCCGAGCACGGCGAGACTGGCTGGAGCTGCAGGCTTGTGCTGCCTGGCCAAGGGGTTTCTGGGCTCCGCATCCCTGCTACAAGTCCGACAGAGATGCCATCCAAACAGCTGGAGTGCGGATACGTTAGACAGGGAGCTGCGGCTTGTGCAGCTGGTGCCTGGCCGGCAAAGCAAGCTCCGAGGACCCCACAGACGATTGGCGTCAAGATCGGCAGCACCATGCTGCTCCGGTGTCGCGTCGAAACGGATTATGTGTGGTGCACACATGTGTGCCAATACTTATGGTTGCTAAGGTTCGCGCTGATTCTAGGTTTTGAAATTCGACATGTACGGTACGCTTTTTTGTCCAAAACACCGGCACTCGAATAATTGCAGGTCATATTTCGCCAACTCTGCTGCGATTCGACCTTGTTTCGGAACCGTGAAAGGGCGTGGGGCTCTCACTTAAGTTCAGGGGTTGAGGCCGGAGGAAGAAAAGAGGTGGGTGTGCGCGCTTGACTCTTTCTCGGACGCCAGTCTGCATCTCCATTGGGTGCTCTGCCACTTGCTTGCATCTCGGCGAGAACAGCGAGGCTCGTCTTGCAGCAAGCAGCGACAAGCGACAGCTCGCCAATAGTATTAGTATACATGTAGTCCAAGCGGCTGGCAAGTCAGTCCACCCACCGTTCGCTCAATGCAATGCAATGAAGCAAGTGTTCCTTCTGCTGCTTTTACATCAGCTCGGCGCCTCGGAAGCCAAATGGGCAGACAGACCATGACGCATGTCATGTGGGGTTGCCTACCGTACGTGTTTCAACCTGGTATCGACGTGGCGTCTCGAGTCAGCGTGGTGGCGACTCGACGTCCCACCCGGGTCTGGGAACTGGACAAATCGGAGATGCTAACGGGTGCTGGCGAGCTCAGGCACTGGCCTGTTGCGCAGACAAATCAAAGAGGTGATGCCAGACAAACTGACCAGCACTGTGTTCGTAACTTTTCTCGTCACAAGGGTTACGCGTTAGGGTACGCACGTTCGTTCCCCAGTGTAACCCTAGGATAAGATGAGCTACGTGGTTACGTATCGTAACCAAGTGACGTACCCCTCCCCTCGTCGCATATCGTCCCATCACGCATCAGTCAGATTCAATTCCTTGTCTCTTTTTTTCCTGCCAGTCAATTCAAGAACCCGGACCTGTGCGTTTTAACAAATCCGCAGCTAATTGCCGCCTTGAAGAAGCTAAAATCAGACAATACGGCGTGGTTTTGCATTAAACGTCTATAATTACCGTAACGCGCTAAAAATAGCCTCTAATCGCACCTCTCGTCTTTTTCGGCACGCCAGGCATGCGGCCCCAATTGCGCATGCACCTTCCATTCGCTTCCAGACCTCAAGTTGCCTCTTCGCCCGCGCTCCACCAACGCCGCAGCGCCGCACAACAGCACAAGACAAGTCGAAGCCAAGCGCCGAAGCCCCCAAGATGCCGCTGTCAGCGCCACTCGCGTCCGTCGCCTCCGCGCTGAGCAAGAACAGCAAGAACCCGGTGCTGCCCATGGTGCTCACGTCCGCGGGCATCGCCGGCTACGCGCGCTACGCGTCGTCGCAGTCGCTGCACGCCAGCTCGGAGCAGGACCAGGAGTCGAAGCACGACGCGCAGGTGCTGCACCAGCACGTCGTGTACCCCTGGAAGGGAACGCGATAAAGCGCTCGGGTGTCTTCCGCCTCGTGGGGCTGCGCGATCTGCCAGCCAACCGCGAGCGCGACGACGTCGTATCTATTTTGCATCGCTATTTACGCCCGGAAAGCCGCACCAACAAGCACGTGTTCCCCTAAATGCACTCTTCTGCGTCCACTTTTGCGCTTGGCTTGCTGCGTGTTGCCTTGTCGAGTGTGCAGTCAACGAGTCCGAAGCGTGTCGGTCAATGCACGGTCGTGGTCTGTCACATGCGGTGCGTGTCAACCCACGTATCGTAAGCGAATCCCACCGCAGCGCAACGCCAGGCAGACCATCGCTCGCTCCGGTCCGGCACTGCGCGTTGCTCTGCTGAGCGCCGCCGTGCCTGTTCTCCTGGAACTGGTGGCCGCTTCTACCTGGAGATCGAGGCCGCGCCTTGTGGCGACGAGCGACTGCCTCATTTGCTCAGAAGATGGAGAGCTGAGAGCGGTCTCCGGATGTCTAGCGGGTCCAATATCATCTAGGCTGTATTATCCTGCATAACGTTCCATCATGTCCTAGTAATATGCTGTATGATACAGCTTCGAACCCCCATGCTCACTGCAGACTGATGCGCGGCAGGATCTTGCTGCGAGGCTTCGGCTTCGGCTGCTGCTTCGTGGGCGACGCGCCGTACGCGGCCGTCGCCGAGGCTGCGGCAGGCAGGCCCGTGGCCGTCTTCTTGGTCCTCTTCTTGGCGCTCAGAGCCGCCTTCGCGCGCGTCGACGGACTGGCGCCGGCTCCGGGCGACGCGCCGTTGTTCCTCGACGGCGGCAGGCGGCTCTGGCTGGAGCGCTCGGTCCACGACGCGCCGCTGCGGGCGCTCGGCGCCTGCGACGCGTCCAGACGGCCGCTCTCCGCCTCCGGAGACCTGCGACAGAGCCACGGGACATGTGAGTCCTCAGCCAGCGCAACACGTCGACAGAGGCAAGGCACTCACTGCGGCAGCTTCTCCAGGCGGAGCAGCGGGATCTCGTCGTCGCTCTCGACGCCTCGGCCGTTGTTGGAGCCGAGACTGGGCTCGCTCCGACTGAACTCGAGCCCCAGCTGCGCCTTGATGACGGCCACGGGCAGACTGGACAGCTCGGCCGACGACAGCGGCTCGTTCGCGTAGAACTTGCGGTACTCAGCGGGCTTGAGAGGCGGCGCAGCGCTCTCCCGCCCCCCGCCGCCGCCTTGGCCGGCGCTCTGGTTGCCCTCGCGCTCGCCCCGCCGCGTCTCCGCCTCGCGCCGCCGCTCGCGCTCGCGCTCCAGCTCCTGCTGCGCCGCCTGCAGCCGCGTGCTGGCGTCCGCGATGGTCTGGTTGGCGGCCTGCTGCACGCTCTCCAGACGCTGTGAGGCCGCGCGCAGCTCGCTCTTGGCGCGCTCCAGCGCCTGCCTCAGCGCCTGCGTCTCGCGCTGGGCCCCCAGCGTCTGCTGCTGCGCGGCCTCGCGGTCTTCGCGGAGCTCCGCGAGCTGCGCGTCCAGCGCGCGCCGCTCGCGGGCGCCACGGAGCTCCTCGTCCCGCGCCTTCTCCTCCCGCGCCTGCGCCTCCCGCGCGCGGGCGTCCAGCGCCTGCTTCCACTCGCTCGCCTTGGCCTGGAGCGCGTCTCGGGCCGCCGTCAGCGGCGCCAGCTTGCGCTCCGCCTCGCCGGCGCGCCGCGCCAGCGCCTCGACCTCCCGCGTCTTGGCGTCCGCGTCCTGCTTCTTGCTCTCCAGCGCTTGGCTGGCGCGCTGCAGCCGCAGCTCCAGCTCGGCCACGCGCTCTTCCAGCGCCTCCCGAGCGCGCGCAGCCTCCTCTCGAGCCTCGCGGAGCTGTGCCTCGCGCAGCCGGAGCTGCTCCTCGGCCTCGCGCAGCTGGGCGCCGCGCCCGCCGCCCTCCTTGTCCTTCCTGGCGCGCGCGCGCTCCAGCTCCGCGGCGTCCTGCGCCGCCTGCAGCTCGGCCACCAGCTCGTCGATGGTGGCGTTGGCCGCCGTCTGGACGGCCGTCAGCCTGGCCTGCAGCTCCTCGGCCAGCGCCGCGCCCTCCTGGCTCTCGGCGCGCGCGGCGTCCCGCTCCAGCCGGAGCCGCTCCAGCTCCTCGCCGGCCTGCTGCGTCTGCGCGCGCGCGTCCCGCCGGGCCACTTCCAGCGCGCGCAGCGCGTCCTGCGCGTCCTCCACAGCCCGCTGGAGCTCCGTCTGCAGCGTCTGCCTGGCTCGGACAGCGCGCTCCAGCTCGCCGGCCAACCGCAGCAGCTCGGCGGCCTGGGCCTCCGTCTGCGCCTCCAGATCCGCGACCTGCGGCGTCAGCTCGGCGCGGAGCTGCGCCAGCTCCAGCCGCGCGTGGCTCTGCGCGTCCTGCCGACTCTGCAGCGCGGCGGCCAGCGCGCTCTCCGCCCGCAGCTGCGTCTGCTGCTGCTCCGCGACCTGCCGCGCCAGCGCCTCGCGCTGCTGCCGCGCCGCCTCGCCGTCCTGGACGCGCGCCTGCTCCAGCAGCTCCGTCTTGCCCTGCAGCTGCGTGAGCAGCGCCAGCATCTCCTCGAGGCGGCGCGTCTTGTCCGCCAGCGCGCGGGCCGCGTCCTGCTCGGCCGCCAGGCGCTGCGTCGCCTCCGCTTCGGCGCCGAGCGCCAGCGCGTCTCGCTCCTCGCGGAGCGTGTGCGCAGCGCGCTCCAGCTCGCGCTGGCGGTCCTGCGCGGCCTGGAGCGCGGCCTGCGCCTCCTGCCGCGCGCTCTGCAGCTGCGCGGCCAGCTGCTCGGCCGTGCGGCGGCCGGCCTCCTCCAGATCGGCCCGCGCCTCCTGCAGGTCGCCGTGCGCGAGCTGCAGCTCCCGGAAGGAGCCGCGGAGCTGCTCCAGCTCCAGCTGTCTGTCGCTCGCGGCGCGGTACTGCGTCTCCAGCGCGGCGTTGAGCTGCGCGGCCTCGGCCAGCAGCTCGCGCTTCTCGGCCTCCAGCGCCGCGCTCCGCGAGCGCTGGGCGTCCAGCGCCTTGTGCGTCTGCAGCTGCTGCGCGGCGCTGGCGGCGCTCTGCCGCTCCAGCTCCTGCAGCTGCTGGCGCAGCTGGTCGTTGGAGCGCGTGAGTTCCGCGTCGTGGCCGCCTGCGGCCTGCGACAGCTGCGCCAGCTCCTCCGCCAGCGTCTGGGCGTCCTGTCGAGCGCTCTCCGCCGCCTGCTGCGCCTCCTGCGTCTGCGTCTGCAGCTCCTGCTCGCGCTGGCGGTGGCGCTTGAGGTCGCCGTCCTGCTCCTGCTGGAGCCGCAGGACGCGCAGCTGGAGCGGCTCCAGCGCCGCCGCCAGCTTCGTCAGCCGCTTGAGGCCTCGCGCCACCGTCGGCAGACGCAGCAGCGCGGCTTCCTCGGCTCCGGAGGCCTCCGCAGCCTCGCGCTCGTCCTCCTCCGTCCCTGCGAGCGCCAGCAGCTCGATGCAGCGCTGCGCCTGCCGCTCCGCAGCGGCCCATCGCCTGCTCAGCTGCTGGAGCTGACCGTCCGAGGCCTCCAGCCGCGCCGCGACCTCGCGAAGCTGCTCGTTCAGCTCCTGCAGCGTGTCGCTCTCGGCGGCGCCACGCGACTCCAGCCGCGTCTGGGCCGCGTGCGCGTCCTGCAGCTCCGTGCGGAGCGCCTGGAGCTCGTCCTGCGCGTCCTGCGCGACGCGTTCGGCCTGCTCCTGCAGCTCACGCGCCTGCGCTTCGAGCTGCTGCCGAGTCTGCCGTTGCAGCTCCTCGAGCGCCGCTGTGTGCTGCCGCTGCAGCTCCTCCCGCTCCGTCTGGAACCGCGTGAGCTCCGCCCCCATGAGCGCGTTGAGCTCTCCCTTCTGCGCCCGCTCCTCGCTCGCGAGGGCCTTCGCGGCCTCGAGCTGCTGCTGGAACTCGGCATGGAGCTGCTCCCGCTGCGCAACAGCCTGCGCCTCGAGCTCTCTCTCTCGAGCTGCGGCGCCTGCTTGCTCCTGTGTGCGCTGCTGCTGCGTCTCGTGAAGCTGCTGCTCGCGCAGCTCCGCGGCGGCTTCCAGCTCCTTGGTGGCGCGCCAGAGATGCGCGCCGAGATCCTGTTTGGCCTGCTCCAACGCGCCCAGCTTGGCCAGCAGCTCGTCCTGCGCCGCCTGATGCCAGGCCTCGGCTTGCTGCCGCTCCGCGTCGTGCGCTTGCTGCGCCTGCTCCAGCTGGACGCGCAGCTCGTCGCGCTGTCGCTGCAGCTGCTCCTCGTGACGGACCCGCGTGTCCTCCATCTCCGAGCGCGTGGCGAGCTGCGCCGCCTCCGCCTCGACGCGCAGCTCGTCCACGAGCTGCTGACGCCGCTGCACCTCGTCGTTCATCACCGAGAGCTCCTCGCGATGGCGGTTCGCTCTCTGCGTCTGCTCGCTTTCCAGGGCTTCCAGGGCCTGCCGCACGCCCGCGAGCTCCTCGGTGAGGCCGCGCTCTCGGCCGTTGGCAGCTCCGAGCTGCTCTCGCGTGTCCGTGAGCTGCGCCGAAAGCTGCGCCGTCTCCGCGAGCTGCTCGCGCCACGCGGCCGCGGAGCCCTCGGACTCGTGCTTCATCTGCTCCAGCACCGAGCCCAGCTGCTCCAGCACCTGGCCGGTCG
>MBAC02003840.1:0-22733 GCA_001712635.2 Nothophytophthora sp. Chile5 | reverse complement strand
ACGTCTTGTCCACGTCCTTGGACTCCACCGCCCCCGCCTTGTTGACGAGACCGTACTTGCCCTCCGTATCCAGAGGCCTGCGTCTCCCCTCCGCCCCTTCGCCACGTCGATCTCTGTGCTCATCGCGTGACGCACTGCGTCGTCGACTGCTGCGTTCGTGCCCCCGATGCCGGCCGTGTTTGTCCTCAGGACTGCGAGAGCGACGACTGCTTCGGCGGTCACTTGCGTGGCGAGTCGGCGTGCGCTCTTGCTGCCGTCTTGGTGACGATCTGCTATGGTCGTCGGTCGAATGACGCGTCGATCTTGCAATGGGCTGATCTCGTCCAAAGGCATCACGACCTACAGGACTGCGACTGCGCTCGCGACGACCGCTTCGTTCTTGGTGCTGCTCTCGACGAGGACTGCGGCTGCGACTGCGCTCTCGATAGCGGTGGCGACGCGTCGGGCTTGCGCTGCGTCGACGCTCGTTCTCCCGCCGAGGCGACGGACTGGAGCGACTGGGCCGACGAGCAACGGGGCTACGGTCACGACGGCCCCGTTCTCGGTCTCCATGACGTGGATAACTCCTATCACGACTCGAAGGCAGGGGCAATCTGGATCTACTGGCCGATCGCGCCGGCGATCGCCCACGCTCTCGACTATGCGACTGCCGTCGAGGAGATTCAGCGTGACGACGCGACACCTTCTCTTCACTCTCGCTTGCATCACTGTCGTCGCTCTCGCTCTCGTCGACGCTGTGCTTGCGCTTCTTCTTCAGGCGCCGCTTCTCCTCTCGACGAGCATGCTTGCGCTCCTTCTTGGCCGCCTTCTTGGCCTTCTTGCGCGCCTTCTTCTCGTCTAGCAGTCGATCCACATTGGCCTTGATCTTGTTCATCTTCACGGGATTCTTGAGCACCTGCTCCCTTGCCGCCTTCTGCCGCATGCGGATGAGCATCATCGGGTCCTCGTTCAGGCGGGAGAACGCGTCGTTCGCCGGCAGCGCGCTTTTGCTCAGCGCCAGCGAGCCGTACTTAGTGGTGGTGCTCAGATCCGCCTCCCCGACAGCCGCCTTCTCATCCTCTCCTTTGTACTCCTTCCCTAGCAGGAAGTCCTCCGACGTCTTCTCGCGAGCAGCCGACGGCCCTTCGTACATCCAGTCCACGCGCTCCAACGCCACCGCCTTGTTGCCCTGGGAGGCCTGCAGCTGCCGCAGCTCCTGCAGCTGGCGCTCCTCCTCGATGTTCTTGCGCAGCTCCTCCACCTTCTTCTCCTCGGCCGCGTGCTTCTGCTCAGCGATCCATACTTTCTCCACATTCTATCGGGAGAAAAACGACATGCATGCAAAAAGGAGACCGTTAAAACCGCAATTCTCGCCCAAAAACGACGAGCGAGCACTCGTTGAACGCAGGAGAGACAAGCCGATCGCGTGGACAGCACGACGTACCCGCAGATTGGCCGTATGCCAGCTCTTCTTGGCGAGAAACGCTAACGACATGGCTTCCTTCCTGGCTTTCCCGCTTTCCTTTTGGTCGAAATGTGCTGCTCGAAAGGTGTGGAGTGACGTACTTAACCGAGTCCACAAAGTACGGCAAAAGTGTCCGATGAGAAAGTGTCGCAACTACAAGACGATGGCTCGTGAACTATCCTGTCGATACCCGAAGCGACGCCAAATAGGTCAATACTGACCGGACAGTAAACTGTTGCTGTTCACATTCCCTCAATGGATCATGGAAGGTCGCCTGCGCCAAGATGACGCTGCTGCTGCTGGTTCCGCGGTCTTCACAGGTCGCCAAGTGCCTCTGTCGATGGGGACAGTGCGCGTCGGCGGGTCCGGGAGGCCTGTGCCGGCCGTGTTCTCCGCCGCGGCCTTGCAGCAGCCACCACCGACCTCAAAGCCCGCAACGTCGCCGGTCGCAGGTAGGCACCTGCAGTCGGGCGAATGGCTCTATCCGCTTATTCTAATGCGTTTGGGTTCTGTGATGCATCTCGCGTGTCCCCCGTGTTGTCGGCGTCCAGGTCGACAGCCGCTTGTGGCCTTGGAGGTGCGTCCAGGCCTGTTGCTCGGCTTGTTTGCAGGCTTCCTCCCTAATTCTGAGCCCTTTCCGTTGCCTTGCTGCTTGCTTTTGGGGTTGGCTGTTGTGGTGTGAGTGTAGCCGCATCCACGGAGCCCCTTTAAGCGGAAGATAGAGCTCTCTGAGGTGCGTTAGGTGGCCAAACGAAGCTCGATGGAGGGTGGAGGGGGCTTGGGAACGTGTACGTAATGCTTGGGTTGTTTTGGTCGTGGTGGTCACTTATAGACACGAGTCAAGACATCTGACGACGCGTCAGGAGCGCGTTTCCAAGTGAAGAAGACCACCGTCTCGTATCCTCGTAGTGCGCGCTCCCCCCGAGTTCGTCAGAAACCAGCAACGGCGACGAAGTTGAGCAAACAGCACCGCACCCAGTCCACTGGTCGCAGCGGATCTCGTCAAGAGGAAGCACGTTCAGCTTCAGCTGTTGCTTTGGTTGCCACTAAGACCCGCGATGCCGTTCGAACGCATGCAGATCCAGTAGAACCGCAATCGCCGGCTCCAAATCCCTCGGAACTGGGCGTCACAGCCCCCGCCAAGGCCTCACCATCCGAGATCGAGGCGGAGATCCAGCAGAAGGAGAGCAAATCCTCCAATATCAAGGCAATGGGTCCACCGATTGCCTTACAGGTCAACTTCACGGCAGCAGAGGTGCGGATTGAGTCGAAGCGGGAGGCGATGGCGCTTTCCACAGCGGATTTCGGGGCAGGCACTTTCGTCTCCAGTATGCCGTCCCTCACAAAACTCCGAAGCTCCTTCACTGCGAAAGAGTTGGCATTATTCACCCACCGCTTGGACAGTCGACAGGCAGCAGCATCAACAAGCACGCAGACCCGCTATCACACCGCTTCTCATCCCACTTCGGAGTCTGCAGCTCGCTCGAAGGCCTCCAATCAAAGCTCTGAGGTCGTCCACACTGTGATCCAGCGCTCGCTGCCTTCCTCTACTTCGATACTGGAGGAAAACCCCACGACAACCAGCGATGCCCACCCAGTCCAGTCTTCGTGGAGGCAAGTAGACTCCTCCATCGATCAGATCTTCGAGGATCCGTCCATCGACCTGGTGCAGCTCCATCTGCTCCAAAGTCACCACTCCACGACCGGGCAGAAGAAGCGGAAGGTGGCTGAGCGGGAGCGCGTGCTGGCTGCCGCTTCGGACCTTCGCGATCTCAAGAGCGAGCAACAGCGGCGTCTAGAGCAGAAGCAGCAGCGGAAAGCGCAGATCCAAGAGCTCTCGGAGGCCATCCGACTGCGCAATCAGAAGCTGGCGAAGCCACGCCCTGCCAATGGCACGGCAGCAGACGACAGACGCGGCAAACTGGCGCGATTGGCCTCGAAAGCGCCGGATGTTCCACTGAGGAAGCCTCCAGTCCCGAGGTTAAGCGGGCAAACGACCTCGAAGCGGAGAAAGAAGCCGAAATCGGCAGCTTCTCAGGTGAGAACGGGTGTCAGTGCCTCGATTCTATTGGGAGAGGCGTCAATTCCGCCGGAGTATGAAGAAAAGGAGGCCGAAAGCGACAATCAGGCGGTCGAGGAAGCCTCTGAAGCTCCGGAAGTCCAGCAAACGACGAAAAGGAAGGCACCGGCGACGGTGAAAGCGTCCAAAGTGTCCAAAAAGAAGAAGCAGAGCGAGCAGATGCAGCCACAGGACGATCCTCGAGCTGCAGCAGCAGCTGAACAGCGTCGAGCTATGGCACGGGAGTATATGCAGCTGCAGAAACTCAACCGGAAGGTCTGGAGTGCGAAACGGAAGGAGCAGGAGCAGAGGGAGCAGGAAAAGCGACAACAGCAGCTGGAGGTGAGTAGCAGGAGAGCAAGCGATGGGATTCCGAGGCCTATGGCTGACTTTTGATGGCGTGTTGGGCAGATTCTGGAGGCCACTCGCCTGAAGAACCTGCGTCTGTCGAAGAAGAGAGCCACACTCCGAGCCAAGGAGAGCGCTGCAGACGTCGAGATGGTCGAGGAAGCGTCCAAAGTGGATGCTACGGCGTTTGCCTTCGACAGTAGCGCGCTGCTGCCGGGGATTTCCAGGAATTCAAGGGTGAGACGTGACAAAGCGACCGCGATTCAACTGAAACAGCAGGCTTTGGAGGTCGAGGAGCAGCAGTTAGACGGGGAAAACGATTGTACAAAGGGGAATTTGCTGAGTCCAGCGGGTTTCTCCAGCGATGAAGATGGAGCGGTGGAGTTGAGGCCTACGGGCGCAAAGATCCCGACTCGTGGTGGTGTTTCAACGCTTGAGGAGGCTGAAGGAGCTGCTGCTGTCGACGAGCGAGTGAAGAAGCTGCTGGAGCTCACGCAGCGGACGAGGGTGCTTTCGGCGCGACTGAGTGGCTTGGTCGTCCGCAGACACAGGGACGAAGAAGCTTCTGAGCCCGTCGAGCAACCACTGGGTGGGGGAACTGCAGTCCGGAACGCAACAGAAAGCCAAGTCGCAAGGGACAAAGTGGCGGAGTCCAACAATGACGATCACGAGGAGCTGTTGGAGTTGAAAGAACGGGGAGACCGTGATGAAGCTCAGGAAGAGCAGGAAAGCGTTGGCGATGATGACGAGCAAGGCGAGGACGAAGCGGAGGCTGAAGGTTCAGTGAGTGGCGGCGAACATAGTGGCGTCGCTCTGGCTCGAGACGAAGAGGCCAATCTCTCGGTGGATAGCGAGGTAGACGAGGAAGTGGCGGTCGTGAGCTCAAGTACGAGCAGCAGACACTTCGCTCAGCAGGAGATGGCATTGAACGCCACGACAGACATGCTGGGGGTCCACGAAGAAGCCTTGGAGCTTGACATCCGCTCGATTGGAGTGCACAGCATCGGCGTCGTGTGGCCGGTGGAGCAACAACACCTAGAGCCACTTGCCAGCGAAATTGACGTCAAAGAGAGCTCTGGCTACTCGTCGAGAGGCTCTCCCAGCTCTTCCTCGTCGTCATCTTCGTCATCGCGGAGTGAACGATCCGCGCTGCCAAGTCGCAGTCGAGTTCGAGACGCAGAAGGAACTGCCTTCGAACTGGAAGAACTGGAATCCGACGAGCCAAAGCACGAAAGTCAATACGACCAAGAAGAACGGGACGATGGAGGGGTGAGCGATGGCTCAGACGTAGCTCCAGCGCCACGTCTGGCGCGTCGAACTCAAGCTGCGTCTCCAATACGCCGCCAAGATCAAACCCCTGACCCAAACCAGCGGAATTCAGGTCTGTTGCGTCTGATTCGAGAGACCGATGACACTCTCAGCGTGGTGGACAGAGCGGCAAAGCGACTGTTTCAACAGCAACGCGATCGACTGGAGCGTGAGGAGGAAACGCGAATGCAGAGGCGACTGGAAGCGGAGAAGCAGACGCTGTTGGAGAAAGATCGGGCTCTCGAGGCCGTCATGGCCTCGTTAACTGGGAAGGGAAGGAAAGAGGAGAACGAAGGCTCTCCTGACGAAGAGGAGGAGACTGTGGAGTACAAGCGACTGGAAGAAATCATGGCGGAGGTCGAGAAGGAGCGATCGCAGGAGAAAGAGGAGGCCGAGCGCTCCTCCGGCGATGATTCAGCCTCGAACTCATCCGAATTGGAGCCCAAACAACCTCAACAGACGACAGAGATCCCGATTTCCAGCGCAAAGCCGGCCGTCAACGCCTCCTCGGTGTCTTTCTGGGACCAGCAGGTGTCCAATCCCGACCAAATGCCGCCCAACGTAGCTGAGCCGAGCTCTGGCCTTCGAGATCCTGCGCGACTTCGTGTCGAAATCGACGACTCCGAACTGGTGGCTCAGCGGGAAGCCCGTTTTCGCCTCGAGGAGGAGGGCAGTCCAGCTCGCGTTCACTCGCCTCGGAGCCTCTCGAAGCAGTTAATGGCTGCTGTCGACTACCAAGAGGCCATCTTCGAGGCGCATCTGCAGCTGTCCATGATGGAGCATGCGCAGGAGCTGGAGTCGGCTCAATCCGAGACGTTGGCGATGGCCACGGCCTTCAAAGAGGAGATGGAGCAGAACGCGTCGAGCCAGCAACTGGCCCTGGACCACGCCACGTTGGAGAAGCGGTTCGATGGGGATCTGCAGGAAGTTCTGCAGCACTTGGAGGGGATCCAACGGACGGAAGAGCAGGAGCGACAGGCGGAGGACGCTCGGAAGGCAACAGAGCTGAAGCGAGCGCAATTGAGGGAGAGCAGTGTTCAGACGGAGGCTGCGGATCGGAAAGACGCAGCCACTTGTGCTGCGCTGCAGGTCGAAACAGGTTGTTCTCCGATCCAGAGGACGAGCGATGCCGCCGTGCAGTACGAAGCGATGGCAATTGAGACGGGGCAGAAGCTGCCAGAGACCTCAGAGGACCCCGAGGACTACGGAGAGGAGGGTTTCGAGCAAGAGAGCCACCTGCAGGTCGCGGTTGAAAGTCGGAGGAGTCGGATGAGCTCCTCCGTTGCCGATTTTGAGGTGGAAACGTCAGTGGAGAAGCTGGAGGCCAGCGAAATCGACTCGGAAGGTGACGCGGAGATGGTGGAGTCGGAGGAAGACAGGAGTGGCAGTGAGGAGGAGAGCTTTTTGGACGAGAGTACGCCAGAGAGTGTCATGGAATCGGCGCTGGAGGTGGAAAGCAAGGTGGAGAAACCTCAAGAGAGTATCCAGGAGGCGTCAGTGGGGTATGAAGACGACTTCGAGGCTTCCTCCCCGAAGATGAAAGCGGTAGGCGACCAGAGAAGCCAGCAGGACACGTCTGAGGGCCTCGTTGAAGAGGAGGCAGCTGTCGCGGACAGCAGCGAGAGTGAGGTCGAGTTGGAGAGCGAAATCGACGAAGAAAGTGGTCATTTCCAGACGGGAGACGAAGACAAAGGCGAGTACTCCTCGCAGTTCGATGAGGCTTCGATTGTAGAGTCCAGCAAGCCCCAAGACGCCTCGCAGCCTCCCTCCAAGACCCGAACGGCGCTGGCAACAGCCTCGAAACCCGGCGACGAAGGCAGTTTGGCATCGCTTCTTCCACCGAAAGCGAGTGTTTGGGTGCCGAACGAGGCCGACGGCACTCAATCTGTGGCTGAAGCGTATGCTCTTGACTTGGAGCGTCGGAAGCAAACGGAGGAGTCTTTGCTGACGCTTCGCCTGCGAGCAGTTGAGCTGAAATTCCAGAACGAAGTGGCGCAACTGGACAATCGCCGCGCTTCCACTCCTTCGGAGGATGTGAGAGCGATCCACACGCTGACTGTACGGAGAGAGACGCTTCTCATGGCGTTCTTAGCTGAAAAGGCGAACGTGGAGAGCTTGAGAGCCGCCTCGACGGCGAGATACTACCAGGATCTGCACACCTTCCGGTCTCTGACGCTCGAGTGGCCTCAAGTCGTCGTTCAACCAGCCAAATTCGAGTCTGTAGCGGTGCCAACAGCCATAGCTCACGTTCCCAAAGCCGCGGCAAGGCAAGAGGAGGCTGAGTACGAGGAGGATTTCGAATCCGGTCGGGAAAGTGACCGGAACTCCATCGTTAGCGAGTTTCCAGTCGCCGCGGCGGTCGAATCCAACGCGTCGATGGCGTCGGAGCATCCGGACAGCTCGGATAGTGAGGCCAGTATACTGACAGCGTCTCGTATCGACGAGGAAACAGGTGCAGACGAGGTGGAGGACGTTCCAGACGAGGTTCCAGGCGACGGGGATGAGTACGACGACGATTTCGCGTCGGTCAGTGAGGTGGCGTCGACTGACGACGTGGTCGTCGCTGGCAAACAGGAGAGCGAGGCAGAGGCCAGTGACTACGAAGAGGAATTCGCCTCGATCAGTGCGAGTACTCCCCCTCAAGCAGCAGATGCAGCGGAGAACTCGATGGTAGAGGACCACGAAGACGCAGGAGCTGGAGAACAAGACGACAGAGCAAGCAGCAGTGGCGCTGGCGAGATCTCGGACGAAGCGGAGGCCCTAGAGGAGGAGGAAACGCCTCACGATACCCAGGAAGACCTCGATCTGAGTGAGAACTACGCAGACGACGAGTTCGAGAGTGGTCAGCTGGATCCAAGAGAGGCACTGCAGTCTGAGCAACAGGTCTTGCTCCAAGGCGAGGAGTCTGCGAGTCTAGCGGTCGCTCAGTCCGGCTCAGAGGACTCGTCAACCACGAAGCTTCTACTCGCAGAGGCGTCACGACTTGCAACCGATCTACAGCCAGCTCAAGCAGGAGATGGAGACAGCAAAGTGGCCAGGAAGAAGGCGAAGGCAGTGGAGCTGATGGAGGCGAAAGCGCGGCTTCTGACACGGGAGAAGGAGCGATTCCGCCAGGAAGAAGAGAAGCGCCAGGTGGACGTCATTGCGAAGCTAGCGCTCGGACTGGACGTGGAGAAGGAGCTGCACAGCGCCAAGACGGAGATCGCTCAGCAACTGGCGAGCGAGTTCCAGGAGCTCCAGGAGACGTATCCGATGCTGAGGACCACGAGCAGCAGCGCTGTTGTCTCCCCTGTAGCAACACCTGCTAAGGAGTCGGAGCCTCTGCCCATTGAAGAGGAAGGCGAGGAGGACTACGCGATCGAGTCCTTCGAAGAGGAGCAGAGCGAGGTACGGGAGGAGGAGAAGAACGAGATTGCCTCGGACGTTGCCAGTGAGCAGCCGGACGACGACGATGACCCCCCACCTGACGCTGTCGAGGAGGAAGAGGTCGTCGAAGAGCAGCACGAGGAGCCTGCGGAGGTGGTCGAGAGTGAAAGCGAGGACTCTGGCAACGACTACGCCGAGGACTCCTTCGACGACGTGCAGTCTGCTATCTCTGTCCAATCGGAACCGGGAGGAGAGGTCCTGCAAAAGCAGGAAGTGGCTCCAATCCTGACCGCGAAGGCTGAGGATGACGAGGGTGCAGCTGGCTATGACGAGGAGGACGGCTACTCCGAGGAAGCCTTTGACAGTGCGTCGGATTCCGGCTTCCACGAAGCTTCGCTGAGGTCTTCAGCGGCGTTTGAGCCTCCTGTTACGACTGAATCTGTGGCAGTAGTCACTGTGGTCGACCAAGAAGACAGCGAGGGCGAGGAGAAGCTGTCGGAGGCGATCGTTGCCGTCCAATTTGCTGAGGAAAGCACGGCTGAACCAGGAAGGGACGACCCAGAGCTGCCTTCAGAGGTGGCTGCCGCTGCCCCGGAACCTCTGGCTGCGTCCAT
This sequence comes from Nothophytophthora sp. Chile5, assembly GCA_001712635.2. Taxonomy (NCBI): domain Eukaryota; phylum Oomycota; class Peronosporomycetes; order Peronosporales; family Peronosporaceae; genus Nothophytophthora; species Nothophytophthora sp. Chile5. The sequence goes on along the minus strand of MBAC02003840.1, from coordinate 13,594 downwards.
GTCGGTCTCACTGCCTCACAATGAAGAAGAAGAGACGTTGACGAAGAGCATCGAAGAGCGGATGACTCGACTGCAGCGGTTGAAAGAGCAGATCTCGACCCGAAAGAGCGAGATCCTCACGGTGCACAAGCAAATGCGGATCGAGCGACGGAAAGGGCAGCTCACAACCGAGGAAAACGAGTTGTGGGGCGAGATGGAAGCCGTCGAGAAGGCTTTGCGGACTGATGCGGCGGCTTTGGAGCTGTCGCGACAGCGCAATCGACTGGAGGCGACGCATCTCCAGGCCAAACAGCAAGAACACTTGAGTTCTACAGCCAACAGTGAGGAACTGAAGCAACGAGAAGGCGATTTGCTGCTCGACTTCGACTACATCGAGCAGGTAGAGCTGGATGCAGGCCGTTTGCATGGGATTTCTCGGTCTGCGGAGGCCTTGAGGTCAGTGAGAGGCCCGGATCTGCTCGAGGACTTCATCTACGTCGAAAGCGCTGAGCCGGGTGATCGTGAAGAGCCAGAAGCGGCTGTGGTCTACGAAGCCGAGCTTCCTGCAGCTGAAGTTGAAGGAGATGACGAGGAAAGCGGCGAGGAGGAGCTTCTTGAGGCTGCCGCGGAATGTGAGAGCGCTGTTGAAGATCCAGAAGTGGCAGACGACGAGGAAGAGGAGGAACTGGTGATTCAAGCGCATCCTACGGATCAGCTGGAGGACGGAGAGAGGTCCTTTGAAGAGCTAGAAGATGACGCTGCTGTCGTTCATGAAGCTGAGGATGACCAACCTTCCCTGTTAGAAGACGAAACTGATCCGCAGCTTCAAGCACTGAAGTCTGAGGAGACTGCTGATCCGTCAGGAGTCGAGAAAGAGGACGAGTTGGTGATCTCAGGGACTACCGAAGGAGCCGAACCGTCGACGTGTTCCGATGAAAAGCGCCCAAGTAGTCCAGATCACTGGGATTTACTCGGCGGGTTCGCGTACGTGGAAGCCGCAGAGACCCCTCCAGTGGACGAACTCGATGATGCGGATTTGTTGGCCAGTTTTGAGTTCGTGGAAGGCGCCGAAGCCGTCGAGGAGCGTGAATCCTTCCCGAGGAACGAGGCCCCGGAGGAGTTCAAAAGCGATGAGGAAGGAGATGCTGCTCCGATCGAGATCCCTCCCCCCGCTCTACTTCTCGACTCGTCGTCTCCTCGACTGGAATCTGCTATTGAACCGGTGGATTCCACCATCGAGGAGGCTTCTGCTAGTTACAGCAGCGTTTACTCGGAAGAATCCGCCGAACCTCGCGATCTGGACGACGTCAAGGACGACAACACCCCTGTCGAAAGAGAGCTGCCTTTGGACCCTGAGGTTCCTGAAGTTGCCGTCGATCGAGACGAGGAGTTGGCGGACCGCGTGGCTTCCTTGGTGTTCACTGAGCTGCTGCAAACACTGGGGGATGGTACGTTCAACGCTCTCCCCATTGGTTTCAGGTAGAAGCAGTCAGCTCACCATGTCTGTTGTTGTTTTCCACAGATGTACTAGCTGCCTATCGATCAGAAAGGGCCATGTCGGCTGGAGCGCAGGTCCTTCACGACTCAGACGACACGTCTGAAGGTCACGAAGCTGACGAGGTGATCGAGATTTTGGACGAGGGACTCGACGAAAGGAGCCGAGAGGATGAAGACAGCAACTTGGACGAGATGAACAGCGTCTCCGAAGATGCGACTCGAGCGGAAGCGAGTTCTGGGAGCGAACTGGCCGTCGACCCAGCACAAGAAGCGCCAGAGAGCAGCGCAGAGGAGGAGGAGAACGCTGCGGTGACTGGCGAGAGCGACCGCACGGCACACGACGAGCCTCTACGCGGCGAAAGCATCGAAGAGCAGGACGTGACTGGCGTTCTGGAAGAGGAAAGCCATCGAAGTGTGGACACACCAAGTGGTGAAGCGTCAGACCCGGTCGCTGAAGGTAAGGGAGGCGTCGACAGCTCCATCCAGGACGAGTGTCCTGCCGCCTTTGACGCGGCCGACGAACCCAGCAAGCTCCTCGAGAGCGAGCGCGTGGCTGACTGGATTTTCGCCAGCGTTTTCGACGAGACCGTCACTTCCGAACTGCAGCTTTGGTCGCCTTCCCCGCCCCGACAACCCCAGCTCCAAGCCACGGAAGCCAAGACATCTGCAATCGCGACGAAAGGCCCAGTGTTGCTGGCCCGTGAGCCAAGATCGCAGGGCCCCAATAGGAGAACCCCGCTGTGGGAACGCGATCTGGCCCAGCGGATCGCAGATCAACTGGAAGTCGTCGACAATCAGGTGCGTCTTTGATGCGGATCGTCTCGTAGGTATCATCGTTTTTTGGGGCTGATTGCTGTTGTTCAATGCCTTGCAACGCAGCTCCGACTGCCTGCGTTCCACAGTTTGAGCGACCAGGAAAGCAGCAGGCTACAGACGGCACACGCGCTCTACGACGCCATCGAAGAGCTCGCCCACGACTGCTTCAACGCTGTGCGGCAGTCCGAGGCAGCTCAGCACGAAGCGGACGGCCAGAGTGCCTTGGCGCTCGTCCAGCAGCACGTCGTGGCCGAAATCCACGAGCTCCTCGCGATCCGCCTGCAATCTGAAGGCGAAGTGGAGCGGCAGATGCAGTTGATCGCTGATGAGCGAGGTGACGAGGCGCAGGTCACTGGAGATTTGCTGCTGAGGCTCAACTGCCTGCCGTCCAACGCGAGCAGCTTCGTGGCGCAGACTCAGAGGCAGCTCGCCAGGCCCACGGAAGGCTTTGCCGCCACCTCCAAGGCCCCACCGCACACGCCGACGTCCCGAGCCAAGAGCAGCTCCTTCCTGGCCTCCCTACACGCCCAGCAGGACCGCGAGCTGCAGCAGCGCGTCGCCAGCATGATCCTCAGCGACCTGCTGACTGGCGTCGGGCTCCAGTAGTCAGATAGTCAGATTCTGATTACGCACCCCTTTCGATCACCGAAAGCGTCAACGTACCCTAGTAATTTGCATAGTTTATATCCAAAGTGAGATTCTATACCTTTATAAATAATGTGCGTTTGCTATTCAACCGGAACCAGCCACTTCGACCTTCCAAGCAGGTACCATGTAGACTAGATGAACGCATGTGGCTCAGTCTCCACGCTCTCCATACTCACGCTGTCTGTTGTTGCAGGAGGCGGACGCTGAGATGAGCTCCCCCGCTGTCGTGGCGTCGCTCTTGCAGTGGCTGCAGACCCACGGCGCCGCCGACAGTCTGCTGGACATCCGGTACTTGGGGAAGCGCGAGGGCCACGGCGTCTTCGCGGCGCAGGCGCTGCCACGCGACCACGTGACGCTGGAGGTGCCCTTCAAGCTCACGATGAGCGCCGAATCGGCTGTGCAGTCCGATCTGGCGCCTGTGTGGAGGAAATATCCCGAGATCCCGCCCGATGAGCTGCTGGCGCTGCACTTAATGCACGAGCGCGGCAAAGGCTCGACCTCTTTCTTCGCGCCGTTCATTGCGTCCTTACCACGGGAGTTCGACCTGCCCGTCTTCTGGTCAGATGCAGAGCTGCTTGAGCTCAAAGGCACCAATGTGCTGTTGCTTACGCAGATGATGAGGCGACAGCTGGAGCGTGACTTCGAAGGCATCCACGAACCGATCGCGGCTGAATTCCCCGAGATCTTCGCGGCGCTCCCGAAGCTGACGCTGGACGACTATACGTGGGCCATGAGCGTGATCTGGAGCCGCGCGTTCGGCGCCACGAAGAACGGCAAGTACATGCACGTGCTGTGTCCAGCGATGGACATGTTCAACCACGACGTGCAGCTCCAGAACCTCCTGGATGACTTCGTCACCTTTGACGGGGTGAAGCAGGTTGTGACCCATCGAGTGGCTGAGGACGCGGCCAAAGGAGCCGCGTTGCACATCAGCTACGGCCAGTACTCGAACGCCAAGCTGCTGTACTCGTACGGGTTCGTGGCGCCAGGCAATCGGATCAAGGCGATGGATTTCTGGATGAAGATCACACCCAATGACCCGTACCAGAAGCTCAAGCAGACGGTATTGGATTCGCATGAGCTCACGAGAGAGCAGACGTACGATTTCCACGGCACGCTCTTCGAGAATGACGTGGACGAGCGACTGCTGGCGACCCTGCGAGTGATTCTGATGGACGAACAGGAGATCCGCCAGTACAAGAAGGTAAGAAGGCATTGCCGGACGTTGCTGCGAAGAAGAGAAGCCTCGCCAGCCAGACAACTGATGGATATCGCTGCGCTTTGGTGCTGTTGCAGGCGTTTGAGGCGTCCATTCTCAGCGTGCGCAACGAATTGGCAGTGTATGAGAACTTGCAGAGCATCTGCCGACGGAAGCTCGCCAACTTCTCGACCACGTACGAGCTACCTTGCCTCTCTGTTGCTGGGTGTGTGGTCCGCTCTACGACTCACCACCACGTTTCTCCATTGCCTTGCCACAGACTGGAAGAGGACGAAGCGCTGTTGGCGGAGATAGAAGCCGATGCGACTCCGCGGCTCGCGTTTGCGGTGCAAGTGCGACTCGAGGACAAGCAGGTACTCGTCGGCGTCATCAACACTCTGGAACAGTGGAAGCTGTTGCTCCAGACAAAGCCAGAGCAGTATCCGCCGAGCTCCACGAGGCACCAAACTGGCGCAACCGGCGAGTGAAGATGTCATCTCGCGAGTAGATGTCACTGCGTTTTGCCTGTTTGGAGCGCGATTGCGATTGATATAACGACACAGCAATGGCAGTTGGAGGGGTGGCATGGCCTTCCGCTTTACTTAGGATTAGTTGGTGAGCTTGCGGTCCAGTAGCTGACGCAGCACGCTGGACGTGAAGAGCGGCAGGCGCGTCGTCACCTCGTCGTCCGAGAGGTACTTGGCGCCGCCGATGTGGCCGCGGCAGGACGGCGCGCCACACCGGCAGTCGAACTTCTCGTCCATGTCCCACTCGCTCGTGGCGTAGTCGAAGGTCAGGTGCTCGCCCTCATCGATGGCGCGCGTGGCCACGAACGTCACCTCGGGCGCGTTCTCCGACATGGTGAGGAAGGTGTTGGGCTCGCAGCTGTGGTTCACGAACTCCAGGCCGCCGCAGAAGTCCAGGTGCTTCTCCGGCGTGATCTGGATCGTGAACCGCGTCGGCTCCGCATACTACAGCAAGCGATATGCGTCAGCATGACGGAATGGAGGCACTAGCCTCATGCAAATCCCTTACCAAGGTGCCAGGCGCCGAGCCGATGACGTCGCCCTTCTTGAAGTCCTGCGCCGCCACCGCCGAGCGCCAGTGCTCGTTCCTGCAGTGAGGAGACGCCACGACACGTTGCATGAGTCAAGCACTCAGATAAACGAGAGGAACGGCCCGCAAGTAGCTCACAATTGCTCGATGACGAAGCGGCCGTCGGAGCCCGAAGGAACGTAGCGCAGCGCGCCGCGCGCGGCGGCGTCATGGCCGTGCGCGTTGTTCAGACGCGCGGCGTTGGAGGACGTGGTGGCGGCCGCGAAGTGGCGGCGACTGGCCGAAGTCAGGAAGCGCGAGGTCGCTTGGATGTTGCGGCTCAGCATGATAGTCGATCGCTAAGTCAACAGCCTGGATGCGCGTCTTGCCTTCGGTGCAAAAGCGATTGTGAGGTGGCAACGGGGGAAAACGGATCGATCGCTGGGCCTTTGGCGCACGTACCGGAGGAGTGACGGAGGCGCGGGAGCTGGCCAGCCCCTCCTTGCGACGCAGCATCCAAGCTGCCAGGGTGGCGAAACCTCTGGCCGTTGCGTTTTCTGTGCATACCACTCCAGCCAACTTCAGCTTGCGTAAGTCGTCGCGAAATGCTACTTAAGAAAACGGCTGCTGAAACTGGAGAACGTTGTTTGAGTAGGAAAATGTAACGGATTGAGGAGAAGTGTCGACTTAAGAGCAGAAGGTTGACGAGCTGCGCTAAATTCACGCAAGGCTCACTTGGGAGACACGTAAACAGAGAATGGGTAAAGAGAGGCCATGCGTTCCAGAACGCGGTGCTATTTAGCAAGGGTGCGGCGAATACGGTAGATCCAGCATTCCGAAGATTCAATTTGGCGACAAAGAAGTCGCAGGGTCGGGTTGAGTACCGTGTTTTGCGAAATCGAGCTTCAATCAGCACGACGTTGAACTACCGGTTGGACGTCTTGAACAAACCAAACCAGCTTGAAATAAACCCGAACCAAAAATACTGAACCAACCTGGTTTGTGTGGCTTGCTCCAGTTACAAAATCTGGAAACCAACCAATCAAAACGATTTGTGTTACATCTTAAACCACAAAACCCGGTAGTACTGATCCGAAACCGGTGTATTTTACGACCGAACCAGTATCTTGCACTCAGGTTGGTTCAAGTCACTGCTCCGGGTTTGCGCAAAGGGCGCGAACATCCGACGTACTGTACGTTGCTGCTGGTGTTTGGGTCCACCGTGTCCACCTTCAGATGGACGGTACCGTACCTGCTGTTGGATCGGTCGGCGAGTCCTGCTTGGCGCGGCCCCAGCTCCTCAAAGGCGACAGGAGGCAGCATCGTCCAGCTTCCTGATGTCGTTGCAGTGTTCGTGCTGGAGCATGCGTGGCTGGCAATGGGCTGTATTGGAGACTGACAGCTGAGCACCGCCTGCAACGCGAAGACTGCAGGAAGATGAGGGAGGGAAGGAATGGGTTGACGAACTGTCAAACCGGCGAGGATGGCGATGGCAGCCCTCCCTTGCCTTACGTGTCGATTCCTTCTTGCCATCATCATCAGGCTTGACGTGGACGCATGAGGTGGTGGCGTCACGTCTTGAGTTGCCCTCATCGCTTCCACCCTCGCCCCTGTCAAACCTGATTGTCAGTATCAACTATGATCATGCTTACGGTACCTCATCCTTAAATGTGGTATCATTAATTATGGCGGTTTCTGCGGTAAGGCTTAGTTTCGGATCGGCGAGCAAGGCGAAAATGGCCATGGCGTCGCTCAAGACGTGCTCTCTGGAGGAGCTGCGGAAGGAGCCGTGGCGGCTGCAGATCCAGGCGGACAACACGGCGGAGCAACTGCGCAACCTGGTGCTGAAGAACTATCACGTCTTCATCCAGAGCAACCAGTGCGCCGCCATCGTCAAGGACGACGTGAGGCTTCCTCCCCGCCCTCCAGTCCCGCGACCTTCCTCCTCTTTAACGCGATGTATTACGTTGTTTGTCGACTGCTGTAGCTGTCGGAGCTGAAGAAGGAGACCGTCCACATCGAGGAGTCCCTCCCTGAGCTCCAGAAGCACTGCGCCAAGTTCCAGAAGGATGTCGCAGCCGTGGTGGCGCAGCACGGCGACATCCAGTTCGTCTTCGAGCACTATTTGCAGGTACTAATGCGGACTCTACTGGCCCAGGAAGGAGGCTATGCGGAGTCTTGACAAGCTGTGTTGCTGGGCGGTGTGGTACAGTTGACGGAGCTGCTGGAGATCCCGCAGCTGCTGGAGGCGTGCATCCACAACGAGCTGTTCGACTCGGCGCTGGACGTGATCCAGTTCGCCAACGACACCTTCCGAGCGGACGAGAGCGTCGACGTGGCGCCGAACGTCGTCATCGAGTGTCTGGTGCGTGAGGTGGCGCAGATGACCAGCACCATGCGCGAGAAGCTGCTGCAGAAGCTGCGCGAGGACCTGCAGCTGGCCTTGTGCGTGCGGATCGTGGGCTTCTTGCGTCGTCTCGACGCGCTGGTGGGGCAGAACTCGGCGGTGTTGGGGTCGATGGAGTACGAGAAACAGCTCAAGGAAGAGTTCCTGACCTGCCGGAACGTGTGGCTGTCGTCCTTGAGTCGAGGCGTCTCGGCCTCGGACCCCTATCAATATGTACGTGACTCTCTTCCTCCCCCAACTCGGAAGTGGATTGCTCTGACGACGCTGCTCTTGTGCGGTGCTGCAGATCATCCAAGTGATTGATATCAAGCGCACGAGCTGGTTCGATATGATCACCCAGTACTCCGCCATCTTCGGCAGTGAGGTACGTGTCCCCTCGTCCAGCATCTACGAGGCGAGAGACTGCTGGAAAGATCAATTGCTAACGCTCTCTACCCTGTGTGTTATGGCGGCAGAATATCGACGGGAAGGTGGACCCGCCCCTGTGTCGCTGGGCCACGACGACCGTCGCCAGCTTCATCCACATCCTCATGAAGTGCGTCCGATACAAACTGCTCGCTTCCTTGCACCTTGCGGGACTCGCCCCCGTTCTAACTCATCCCTGTGCGATGCTGTCGTTTGTGCACTTCCGAGAGCAGACAACTGCCGAAAATCGACGACTTCAGCTCGATCGCCACCATTCTCGAGCAGAGTCTCTTCTTCGGAGGCTCTCTAGGTCGCGTGGGCGTGGACTTTCGCGCCGTGTTGGTCGTGTATTTCGAGGACCACGTGCTGGACTTGATGACGGAGACTTGGCGTGGCGCATGCCTCGAGTTCCAGGAAAGTCTGAGTGCGCATGCGCTCTCGACGTCCGGCAACGCTTCCTACTCGGGCTCCTCCTCCAAGACGCCCATCGTGCTGGCGTCCTACCGTTCGGCATCCAACAGTGGCGGCAATTTCCCTTTTGCCTCGCGATCTGCTGCTTCAACGGCCGATGGAGAAGACTACTCGCCGCCTCGATGCCTCATGTCCTTCCCACTACTGGCCGAGTTCACCAACGCGCTGCTGGCGTCACTGAACGAACTGCGACTGTGTACCATCGCGTCGCTGCAGAATCGACTGGGGAGGAACTTCCAGAGCGCTATCGGCACGATGCTGCTCACCATCGCCGACTTCGTGGATGAGAATGGATTGGCGCTGCATGCCTCTGATGCTGAGAGCAATGGCGATTCTGCCAGTATGACGTCCAGGAACGCCAGAGCAACAGCGCTCACGGAATCGATTCGAGCCATGAACGAGGTGCGTCCTTATGTATATCACGCGAAACCAGCGAGGTGGACACCGCCGACTGCTTACTACCTCGTTGTCCACGTCGCTAGGTCATTCGCGCGGAGCTGGTGCCGTACCTGATCAAATGCTTCCACCGACTCTTCCCAGTGCCGGAGTCTCCTGCTCGCAGTGCTGCCATCACCGTGGAGAAGGAAGCGGCGGGGTTTGATGAGATCATGCGAGAAGCTGGCTTGCTCGCGGCTTCGTCAGCAGTGGAGACTGAAACGCAGTCCGTGAAGCTGTCGGACGACGAATCTACCGACGCTCCTGACGCAGATGAAGGCGGTAGCTCCCTGTAAAGGCGTCAATGTGTGTCTAACCATTCAGCTCTGATCGTTTTCTGTTATTGAAGGCCAACGCACTCATGGGAAGGCGAGCCGCAGACCGTCGTAGGTCATCTCGATGCACAGCCCCTTCTCCTCGCCCATCTCAGCCACCACCGCTCTGTGCGTGGCGTAGTCGAACTCGTGACTCATGCCCGTCAGCAGCGTGCGCTTCGGCCGGATGCTCTGGATCTCCTCCACCACCTTCTGCAGGTTCATGTGCGTGCCGTGGAACTTGTCCAGATACAGCGCGTCGATGAGCAGCACGTCGATGGGCGGCTTGCTGGCGTCGTTGAGGAACGCGCGCGTCTCGTCCGGGAACTCGCTCACGTCCGAGATGTACACGAAGCGCGTGTCGAATTCCCTGCCGAACTCGAAGCCGAAGGACGTGTATCCGTCGCCGTGGATGACTGGGAAGGGCAGGAACTGGATGCCGCATGCTTCGAACGGCGCCCACGGGTCGAAGACCTCGAGGCGGAGCTGAGCGGTCCAGCGAAACGGAGCAGGTGTTGATGAACTGGACGGTGGGAGCTCCTTCTCCATGAGATATGGGAATTTACTGCGGACGTCGAGGCTTGTGGCCTTGCAGCAGTGTACCTTGAGCGCCTCGGACGGAGTCTTGATAGTCTCTTGAGTGACGGAGTCCACGGTTTCCTCGAAGGGCTGCACTTCCCGCAGGTCGTCCAAGCCGGCAGAGACCTTGACATTATCGCAGAATCCTCTTGGTCGTGCGTGAGCACAATGGCATGGACAGCCGCCACTCCGATCTCAGGGAAGATGCGCAGTGCTGCCTCACGGAAGGTCTTGCCGCAGTCCACGAGCACGTTGGTGTTGGAGTGGAGGTTGCGGACCAGCAGACTCGGGTTCAGACGTCGGTTCTTGGAGTCCGGGTTCGCGTGCGCCTCGAGACACACGGCGCAGTCCTGGGAAAGCACGCAGCGCATGGATGGCACCGAGGACGAAGGCCCGCAGCCGAGTACGACGACCTCCATTTGGGACTCTTTCGACACACAGTCAAGCAAACAGCTGAGGTTGGCTAGAGCAGTCGAGGCGACCTGCTTGAGGAAGCGCCGGACTCGAAGCAAAGGCAGAACTATCCCAGCCTCAGGTGTCTGCGAACGAACCTCAGGCCTAAAAACGCGTCCGTTACCGACGAAACCCCTGCGGAGGCCTCAACAGTCGACGCTAGACGCTTGCTTCCCTTCGGCTCAGGCTGGAAGAACAGACCGTCGTTGGGCCAGTCTGGCCAGTTGAACGGCTCCGCTCTTGATGGCCTACAGAGAGAGAGCAAGCTCAAGTCCTTCGAGCGTGTGCAGGTTCAGCATCCCTGCAATGCCAGCCCGACCTTTTGAAGCATTCGGCATTCTCATACCCAGGCAGTCTGAGCACCTGGACACTTCTCCTTTCTATTATGGATACGACAAGAATGAGGACAGAGTTACGCGGCAAGCGAGTCACGAGGTTCAGGGGCGAGCTGCCAGTCGCGATGGACAGCTGAGCTACCCGTTCCGAGCCTTTCCCGATCAATTCGCGCAGCCTCCGAGTCAAAACACTCACGGGAAGGCGAGCCGCAGACCGTCGTAGGTCATCTCGATGCACAGCCCCTTCTCCTCGCCCATCTCAGCCACCACCGCTCTGTGCGTAGCGTAGTCGAACTCGTGACTCATGCCCGTCAGCAGCGTGCGCTTCGGCCGGATGCTCTGGATCTCCTCCACCACCTTCTGCAGGTTCATGTGCGTGCCATGGAACTTGTCCAGATACAGCGCGTCGATGAGCAGCACGTCGATGGGCGGCTTGCTGGCGTCGTTGAGGAACGCGCGCGTCTCGTCCGGGAACTCGCTCACGTCCGAGATGTACACGAAGCGCGTGTCGAATTCCCTGCCGAACTCGAAGCCGAAGGACGTGTATCCGTCGCCGTGGATGACTGGGAAGGGCAGGAACTGGATGCCGCATGCTTCGAACGGCGCCCACGGGTCGAAGACCTCGAGGCGCAGCTGAGCGATCCACCTGAACGGTTTCTTCGGAGTTGGAGCTGCATTGAGGGACGGCACCTTCTCCATGATGTACCCGAACTTGTCGCGAAGCTGGAGACTCGTGGAGTGCGAGCAGTGCACCTTGAGCGCCTCGGAAGGCACCTTGCGCGTCTCCTTGGTGACGGGGTGCACGGTCTCGCCGAAGGGCTGCACTTCTCGCAGGTCGTCCATACCTAGACAGGCGTCAGCGTGGCCGTGTGTGATCACTAGCGCATGGACGGCCGACACGCCAATGTGGGGGAAGATACGCAGCGCTGCCTCACGAAAGGTCTTGCCGCAGTCCACGAGCACGTTGGTGTTCGCGTGGAGGTTGCGGACCAGCAGACTCGGGTTCAGACGCCGGTTCTTGGAGTCCGGGTTCGCGTGCGCCTCGTGGCACACGGCGCAGTCCTTGGTCAGCAGACACCGCACCGACGGCACGGACGACGACGGCCCGCAGCCCAGCACCACCACCTCCATGAAGACACGCTCCCCCAGCAGCAGCGGCGAGCTCCAAGGCTTCGGCGAGTGCAAGTCGGAAGTTGACTGACACTCCTGACTCAGAAATTGTATGCAAAAGCAAAAAAACGACGCCATTCGTGAAAGACACGAAATTAAGCGACAACGCGAAACTAACAAACCGGTTTTGTGTATCGGTACTCTTTCGGTAGACATACCGGTAGTGATATGGGGAACAGAGATCTGAGTCGGATCTGATCGGGTCGGATAATCAGACCAAAATTGAAAAGAATAACGTCTGCCAAGAAGTGCCTGCGTCCTCCGTGGTGTGGCCAGCAGAACGCATACGTCTCTTTCATAGGAGGTCGCTTCCCACGCTTTCGGCCACGTGGAGATGAGAGCAAGCGACACAGCGTCCCAGTTCGTGCGTGTCTTTTGCCGATACAGATGGTGGTGACAGCCGCACAGACCGCTCATTGCTGCTGGAAATGTGCAACCTTAATTAACATCCGACATACGGCATTGCATGGAACAATTCACTTGTGCGCACCGACCAGATTTGCGCTCGAGCAGTCTATCGCTGCAGCAACTTGCCAGCAAGTGCTGGGCAATGCGATCTCTCGTCTGATTCGATGGGATCCAACTGTACATGCATGCATGAACCCACATCTAATCCATGGCTACATGTACCTCAAGTGCGTGATTCGTCTGAATGGCTCTGCAAGCAGCGCGCAGCAATCCAGGAATCCACCCAAGGACTGGGCTGTGCAGCGAAGCTCCTTGTATCCCCATTGCCTCTATTGTTGAGCAGCTGACTATCGGAAAGCAGATATCATATTGCTGTTCGCAAACGTCGAGAGTGCCGTTCACACGCATCCACGGTTGTCGGTCATGCTTTGATACACACCTTCGAAGCGCGCTGCGACGAGATCGCTGGCAGCGATTTGACCTGCTACGTGCGGGCGTCCACGTCAGCGTTTGCTTCAGCTTTCGCCAGCTGCCCTCCCAGAACTTCAAATCGTTGCAGTTCGAGAGGCACAAGAACGTGCTGCTGGTGGCTGGAGCTTTTGGGTGCCACGTGGACGTGCCAACCCACGATACCCGACTAAGTACGACTCAACTTCCACATCTCGCCAAGATACCTGGCATGCCAACGCAGCTTGCCGCCTGAACTGCGCCCCGAAGCAATACTAGTGCCGGGGATGCAGCGATGCAGCGATGCAGCGAGCTCGAATTGACGCAGAAGGCCAGACGCTCGCCCGAATTGACGCAGAAGCCCAGACGCTCGCCCGATGCCCGGCAAGATCACCAGCCGAAATCGGATCAGGATTTTCGTACTTAACCGAGACGTTTCAGTTCTGCGGCTGCCACTCTTGTGCTCGGACGACAACGCGTGGCAGGCGGCGAGGTCGCGCACTTGACTGTTGTATGCCGCATACAAACCTCAAGTGCGGGGAAACGGGTTTCTAGAAACCGGGTCCCGAATTCTGGAAACCCGCGCCCGCCCGCGTCGAAGCTCCACGTCAGCACGCCGAGAGACTTGCGGTTTGTATGCGGCCTTGTATTCGAGTGGATCGGCGAGGATCTTTCCCTTTTGCCTTCCTTGCCTTCCTTGCCTTCCTTGCCTTGCCGCGTTGCCCTTGGGCTTGTCATTATCGTTTTCGCGAGGTGACACGCACAAGAGCAGCGCACCGATCGGCAGCAGAGAAGCCATGAACCTCACGAAGATCTTCCTCGTGGCGGCGGCGGCGCTCGTGGGCGTCGTGGCCGGCGAGGAGACCAAGGCGCGCGGGCCCGTGATCGGCATCGACCTGGGCACCACGTACTCGTGCGTGGGCATCTACAAGGACCAGAAGGTGGAGATCATCGCCAACGACCAGGGCAACCGCATCACGCCGTCCTACGTGGCGTG